>JAOVVI020009786.1:0-13401 GCA_028571085.2 Nepenthes alata
TACTTGAATGTAAATAGTATGCAATGGCAAATAGTTAAGTATTTTATGATTTTTTTATAATATTTTAATGTATGAATATAAACTTTTAAAATATATATATATATTTGATAAAAAATAAATAAAATGTCTGAATATTTGACAAAAACTAATAAATTTTTTAAATATTTAATAAAAATTAATAAAATCTTAAAATATTTGATAAAATAAATAGGTATGCAATAATATTTAAAAAATAGATAAAAATGATGACATATATATACATTTAAAAAAAATCAAAAAGTAAAATAAAAAAATTTAAATGATAGATCAAATAATAAGTTTTGATATATTTTTCTTAATTCAAAAGTTTATCCCATTTAATGTGAAATAATCTTGAAATCCCTTTCCTTTTCATTTGCTCTTTTCTTCCCTTTTCTCTCTCTATTTGAGCCATTTTTTTCCACGAAAATGTTGAATCATGCAAAGGTATCCAAATCGACATATGAGCATCAACCAAATGTACATCAGATAATATGCCCATGTATATGCATGCATGAACTCCGTATCAGGCACAACATATTTTGCCCAAATCATGCACGAGCACCCTTCAATCACGAATATTATATCTAAAACACAGATAAGCATACCACAAGCACCTATCAGACGATAAACATAATTTCTCAAATTTGTGATTTTTTAAAAAAATATATATAATTATTTTTTATATTAACCCATTAAATAATAATTATATTTTTATAAATATAAATTCAAAAATTGAGTGTTGTGCCCGATAGCCTGAGCTGCTTAGTTGATGTGGGTCTAGAGTGTCATGCTGGGAGAACATGATTGAAAAAAGGTGTAGTGCAATAAATGACCAAGTGAGATTAAATCCCTAATTCCTTACCTATGAGATAAAGGTGATTGGGTAAACTCATTGAAATAAAATATATTGTGTGTGCTATCAGTTGTCAAGCTCGTTTAGTCTATATAAAGAGATGAATGATTGAAAGTTTGGGTGTTGCTCAACCCCTGAAATTCAAAGTATTAAAATTCAATTAAAATATACAAATTTACATCAAAAAATAAAGCAAAAACAAAAACAACTATATAGGCATTGAGAGTGAAAGAAAGTGAGTTTTATTTCATTTATATGAGTGGGTATATTTTATTATTTTGAGTGTAAAATGATGCACAGTGTATTTATTATTGCCATAATGAAAGATTTTAAGACTATGTCCCATAGTTTTATGTCCATTTTCAAGGGCTTTCAAATAAATTTCTTGGTCTATTGTTTATTCTATTTTTTTTTTATCATATTTTGTTCAATTTGCTTTGTTTTCTCCTCAAAATTGGGGATTAAAAATTTCAAATCATTCATCAATCCAAACAAAATATACTTAAAATGGCCCGTCTTTTTTTTTATTTTTTCCAAATCTCATTGATAGCTTAAATTTCATGCACTCTACCCGACTACCATCTTCTTTTCAACACAGTTTCTCTCATTTACTAAGGAAACAAATGAAAGAAAAGACATGTTCCCTTCCCTTACCTACAAATTTATTCAGACGTAACTTCAATTGTCATTTCTAGTTTATTGGCTATCATGATCTACGTGCTTAATATTCATCTCTAAATACCTCATGCAATGTGCATTTTCTTTTCATGATCCGCAATCGGTTGGCCTTGGTGCGTGTAGAATTCAATTTAAGTCGGATGTTATGAGAACATATGTCATTAATTAAATCCAATAATAACCATTCGACGTTGAAATTGTTCTTCTACGTGTTGATTAGTTAAATTTAAAATACGGGTTTTAAACAATAATTTATCATAAAAAAGAAAGTATAAGAAAAACCCAAAAAAAGAAAAAAAAAAGGGAAAATGGCATGAGAGGACTGCACCTTATCAATTTCTTTTGTTGGTTAAATATATAAGTTCGTAATTGCACGTTAGGGGGAAGATGACATTTCATATATGTCTAAATATATGTGAAATTTAAATTAATTGGTTCTTTGGTTTAAAGTTTTAGCTCTTAAACGGCCCTGCCCCCTCTATTATCGTATAAGAATAATACTGTAAAAATTTTTTAAAAATAAAGAATGAAAGAAAAATTTTGAATCATATCTTCATTGAAAGGAATGTGATGGAGAAAATTTTTAAAAAATAAAATTAAAAAAAACCCCATCTTGTAGCTCACACGAATGAATAAAAAAAATGAGTTATTATGATTATATATATATAAATTAATATAATAGAAATAATTTAATTATAGTTCTATTTTTTGAAGATGTTGTATTTGATGAAATAGAATGACAAAATATATTTATATAGTTGGTTTCAACTAATGAAATATAAAATTTATCTATTATTGTACAATTGATTGATTAAAAGAAAACTTGGATTATAAAAAATTAAATAAGTTAGATATTATAATGCAGTGAATATATGTAATTTAATATCATGTAGATGGTTCAGTATAAAAATTAAAGGTGGAAAATATATTAGGTATTTTTTAGCAATTGAATTCTCTTATAAAAATTCTCTAATCGTGTCTTAAATAATAAGAAATAAATGTCAAAATATAATAGATATATATATTATTTAATCCTAAATATCAAGAAAATAATAATTTAAAAATAATTTTTTAGAGAATTACAACAGTTTCCTGTTCGCAGATCTGTATTCTCTAGTTTCAAGGGCCACATTTGCCAACTCACGATCACGTGAATCGCAACTATCCAAGCGGGACCCATGCCAAGCCAGTACAAGTTGATTAGCCGAGACGGTAGGCTATGTGTCGTGTCACACCTAAGTCTATTATAAATAATATATATATATATATATCACGTTGGACACTGTCACATGTGTGAGTTTGACAAACTTTAATATAACATTTTTCTAAAATTATATCTTTTTATAAATAAAATTAATTATTAGTAATAATTAAACTTTTATTAGAGATCATTATCATATACCGTACTTATTTAAAAAATCAATAAAACACCGTCATTTAAAAAGATAAAAATTATTATTTTTTAAATATGAGTCATTTATTTATAAATAAATATTTATAATGTAATTATTTTAATAAAAAATAAAATAAAATAAATAATTCAATTATATTTATTTATTTAAAAATAAATCATTCAAATTGGGAGACAAATGACCTCTGTAACGTTAGGAAATAAAGTCCACTTGGTTCCCTTATTTAAGGGTGATAGTTTGAGTTCTAAATTTTATGTTTAACTTGATTCCTAACTTTTAATATATTATTTTAATTTTTATATAGACGCTCCTTTTGTTTTAAAAAAAATATAATCAACTCTTATTTTTTATAAATAATTATCTTAGCTTAGATTTTAAATATACGAACCATCATAAGACCATAGCTAATTCCATATTTTGGAGAATTCTATTAATTTAAAATTTTGAAAATATAAAATTAAACAGCAAAGTTTAAGCATCGTAAAATAAATTAAATAAAGGGCTTTATAATTGTTAACGAGAGCAATTAAGTTAATACGGATTTTATAAACAACATCACCGGATATAAAGTTGTAGGGGGACCATTCAGACAGCCCAACGTTCGATAATTTTAATTACCCCACAGAAAAGATGCGTACGGTGGTTTTTCAAAAAGTATTTAATGCTAAGCACTAAAGGGAAAGGCTTAAGCAGTCGATGTAGGGTTGCCCGTGTCTACAAGTTTAACTCTGCATCAAGATTGTAATTAAGCGCTAAACCCTTAATTAGCAATATTTAATTACCTGCTTAAGTTATGTGCAATAGAGAAGAAATTATTTGTATGCTATTTTTCTCACAGAGTAATATTAGTATGTGAACAAAAATCATTCATTTTTTAAAAATAATTTATGGATGCGTGGTATCTGATAAATAAAAAAAAACTCAACATACTTTATATTATATATAGTATTTTTATTTTTAGATCAGTCTAAATCATTTTAATTATGTGATTTTTTCAGTTAAGTGACTATTATTTTGGAATAATTATCTTATTATGTTAAATTAATTAAATATTAAAAAGTAAATAATTAAAGATGAATTTTTTTTTTTTTAAATGGGGATATGTTTTTGAATAAGATGAAGCATGTAAGAATAACGTCAATTTGAAAACACTCTTCGATTATTTTTTAAATATTTTTAGATAATATTATATCTATTATTGTCTAAGTTTTATTAGTAGAAATAAATAAATAAATAATAAAATTATATTAATAAAAATAGCTTAGAAATATGAATACGGTGTCGTAAGCCTGTTCGTCACTGCTGCAATGAGTTCTTCCTCAAAATTGCAAATTGAGGCTCCTCGAGATGCATGAGACGGGGGAGGTGAAAGGGCGAAAGTTGAGTGCTTCGTTTCTGCGTCTTTTCTTTGGTAAACAAAAAAGAAAAAAAATATATTGGGGGATACTTTTTTTTTATTTTTTTAAAGAAATAAATAAATAAATTATTATTGAATATATTTTAAAATTAATTAAATAACATTTTCTAACACTACTTATTATTTAATATAAATATCATCTCTAAAATATCAGTATGTCATTAGAAGATAACGGTATAATTCCATATACTAATAGTAAATAAAAATTTACATAGAATTAAAAATAAATTTATTACTTAAATAATCTACGCCGACAAGAGTGACCATAGTATGTTTCATCTGAACATCCATAAATAATTGATGATTTTATTTGTTTTCTCAATAATGAAGAAAAGATTAGTGAGTGTCACTTGCACACGATATTACACCACGTTTAATTATTTAAATAAAATAATATAAAAATAAAATAATTATTTTTATAGCATAGATAATACATTTAATCTCAGATTATGAAATAAGATAGAAATATGATTTAAAATTAATATTTAATTAGTTGGTTAATTATTCAAAATATGTAAAATTAAATTATAATTTAATTTTTTAATATTTAGTATACAATGATAATGAGATAAATAAATAATAAATTAATATAAAATATTTTTTTACTTTTACCAAAAAAATATTATTATAATATAAAGTAAAATATCTGAATAAACTTTATTAAAATTGAGTCATTTTATTTACCTGATTTTATCAATTTAATATTTTATAAAATTTGGTCAATATATATTGGTATTATAGATAGATATTGTAAAAAAATTAGACCCGATTATTATTTTTTATTATGATACAATCACTTATAAAAATTAACTGTTCGGACTGACTTGGCCCAAGTTATAAATTTTTCAAAAAATATATATTTTTATTTTAAATAAATACTAAGTTTTAAAAAAAATTCAATAGATTATATTTTCATGCCACTAATAATTTTTATGTAAATATTTTTATTTAAATATATACTTAAATATATTTTTATATAATTAATAATTTTTATGTAAAAAAATTATTTAAATATGTACTTAGATAATATTTTAATTAAAATACTTTACTATTTTGAAATATTTAATATTTTTAATTATTTTTTATCTATAAAATTTTCAATAAAATTATTTTAATATAAAAAATATATTCCATGTCCCATTCCAAACCCACCCGATTAAGATTATGAATATTTTCAGCCCAATCTAATTTAGTGGTATCAAATTTTTATTTAAACTTAACCTATATTTGACTTAAATTTGATTTTAATATGGCTTAATTTGAAATAATAGTAAAGAAAAAATATATTAGAATAATTACTTAATGATAACTTTGAATAAGAAATGCTAATGGGGAGTCAGTATTTTATTTGTTGCTTTAAATGAATAATAATTTATTTTAAAATTATTACTCGTACTATTAGAGTAACCAAAAAGTAAAATAATAATTTTATTAAAAATAAAATATAAATAAAAATTTTATTCTATCTTACAAAATGGACTATTCAGAAATAAAATAAGGTAAAAATATAATTGAGAATTACTATATTTATATTTAATTAGTCATTTAAAATAACTAAAATTAAGCCAATAATTAATTTTTTTAGTATTTGATTTGTAATAATAAGAAGATGAATAAGGTAAAAATTTGTATTAATAATTTTTTCATCTTTATTAAAAGAAAACTTTTCAATTTTTTATGGAATATCCAACAAGATATTGAAAATGAAATCTTCAAATAAATCTGACAATATTTGGCACAGCGAGATATTTAAAGTGAAAAGCAGATGAATAGATGCTAGGTAATAAGCAGTTGGGATAGTGATATTTCAAAATGAACAAATGGTGAGATTTTGAATGATAGATGAGTAGTAACTAAATAAATGATATTTAGGGTAACGAGATTTTAAAGTGAATGGGAGATTTTGAAGTGAATAAATAAATAAATTTCAAATGACATGTGAGTAACAGTTAAATAATAGGTGCTTGATGTAGCAATATTAAGAATATGAATGGACAATTTTGAAGTAAAGGGGTGTTGAGAATTCAAAGTGAGGAGGTGGTGAGATCTCGAATGGTAGATGAGTAACCATCAAATGAAGAGAATTATTTTAGAAGACAATAAATAAATGGTAATTACATTAAGAATATATAGTTATTAATTATAAGGAATGAAAAATACCAATGAATATATGTGATGGGTCAGAAAGTTCATAGGTTGATTCAAAGTTTGTTCTACAGAAAGAAGAGTCCCAGAAGTAGTAACTTAATAGAACTCTGTGAAGCCCAAAACCTAGAATTCATAGCAGCAAGCCCAAGCCAATATGCCTGAAAAACAGCTCGACGATATACAGGCTGCTAAGGATGACCATCGGGCTCGCCCATAGATGCAATACAGCCGACTCTAACTCAACATACAAATTTCAACAACCACTGCTGCCCGGTGGTTCTTGAGGCTTGGAGAAGCAAGATTCGTCGGCAACAACGGCTAGTCTATCACCATGAGAGTTTCGATGGTTCAAAGCACTGATAGTAGGCATACGATGTTGGCCACTAATGATCACAAAGTTGCGAAGCTCAAGGTAGGTAGACCCACGTCCTCACATTATATATGCATCCATTCCTTTGCCAGAGATAGGGGCTTTCAAATTGAAAGGACCGGAGGGGACCTCTCAAATTCTCATGGAAAACCTTTGTTGACCCTTCTTCTGAAACCTGCTTGGAGTATCTAATGATCTAATCTTCGGTCAAACAAATGAACCCAACTCTAGAGAACTGAACATTGAAACGGCGATCATCTCCCTAAAGCACTCCTTGCTGAGCGAACCTCTATCTTTAAATCGTTTCCAATCAAGTGCACTTTATTTTTAAAATTATTTACCTATTGAGCGCACTGTCGGAGTACAATCCTCCAACTAATACTCAATCCCCTTATATATATATTTACGTATTATCTTCTTATCTTTCTATCTAACTAAGAAAAATTTTTAACTTGAGTATCAGAGGATATGCTCAGGAACGAATCCCACCAAAATGGGCTTCAGCATCTGGCCCAATTAACTGAGTCGGCCCGTTAGCCGAGTGAGCCGCCAAGCCGAGCCGTGAAGTCGACTTAATCGAGCCGGATCTGAGCCGAATTCGAGCCGCATACAGGTTTCATCCTCTTCGTCTTTCTCATTCGATTTGTAACCATTTATCGTTTTACTCAATTAATTGCTGAAGTATTAGTAGTCCATTTAGTGATGATAACTCTCCCATTAAGTCAATTATCAATTCTTGGCCGGTTTGCATACGAAACGCTCGGTTGAAGCGAGTGATGGCTTCGCCTATAAATTGGACCTTCTGGTTTTATCCCTGGCACCCAACTCAAGCATTACACCATCTAAAGGAGTGAAGGAGTGTCCAGAAGCACGGAGCCCGTCTGAATCCAAATTCCAAAAACAGAGCATCAAATGACGGGATGTATAAAAATCGATTCTAAATTTCACTTTAGTGGTTGTTTTAACCACATTAATGTCTAACAAAACAATGCTGCAATTGGTGTTATGCACGTCGCAGAATAGTTTTGTGGGGCCTCTTTAGGGAAGAAAATAGCTTTTTTTTTGTCTATCTATATTATTTAGTTAAAAATAAATAATTAAAATTTAATAATTTAAAAAATTATAATATAAACATTTTTAAAAATAATAATATATTAGTATTTTATTTTAAATAGACAGATAAGATACTGAAAAGTAAAAAAAAATATGTCTAGAGAAGAAGCAGTCCCTTAGTATCGTATTAAAAATGAGCAACTGCAATGCATCCAGTGACTATTGGTATCGGGGATGAATCTATTTTTTTTTCAATGGAATCAACATAGATTAACTTTATAAAAATTATTTTACAAAATCCACACACTTATAGTTTTATTATTTTTAAAGATAATAAATTTAAAATAATTGGCTAATCTTACGGAAAAGTAAATTATAATAGTCAATGGAGTAAAAAAAAATTCAATGGACTTACATCTAAGTCCTTTTATGTGTAAATTTTTATAGTAGAGTTAATTGATCATATTGGTCATGTAGTAGATTCGCCATCGATTGGCGTGGCTTAAATTGTCTAGATTATTCCAAAGTTATTTGCTAGGTCAGATGATCAATATTATGGCATTTAATTAGCGATAGGAGTCTTTGTCCATTTTTGATGAATATACCTCATAAATATAATAGCAAAAAATCAAGTGTGACAAGGTCTTTCTTAGGACTTATATACAAAGTTTAAATTAGCTAAGTATTTGGGTTAATAATAGAGAATATATTTTAATTTAAAGATCTTGGCTATGTAATTTTTATTATATTGTAAGTGCTAGGTGGCGAGGCATATGAAATGCCTAGACCAAGGTAGCTCTAAGAGGAGATTTATGACAATTATATTCTGGTGGTTAGGGCATCATTTCAATAGTCATGTCAGGATTTTATCCTTGGGCCATAGAGTCAACACTTAAGCCATCCTTGATAATCAGTTCCTATTTAAAAATTGTGCTTGAAGGGTCGTTTGGGCCTTTTCACGATGGAAACTCTTACAAGCTTCAATGTCATTGGCCGATTCGTGCTCCATATGAGCATGCTTTTTTATAGATTTTATCCGAATCAATTACAATCAAACTTTGGTATTTGGTAAACATATATGATTGTTTATATTTAATACAATATTTCAATTAGGAGCCTAATTAATTGATAGTTACTTCGGTCATTTCAATGGATTCTTTGCCAAATTATTAGGTACTAAATTATTATTTTTATATTTGTAAGTTATGATAGCTAACATCACAACCGAACTTATTTGAAAAGAAGCAAGCCCTAACTAGGGTATTAAACTAATATAAATACTCAAGGGATAATCTTATAATATTTCTAAGTACGTGGTATTTTATCATTTCATTTGTATTAGCCTCCCACAAAAAACAAATATATTAATTGTGACCAAAATTTTATTTTTGTAACCGTTTCAATTAAAGATTGAGATTAAAAAGTTTATTGTATGGCTTAATATGAAATTTTGATGATGGCAATAGAAAGACTGAGCCAAAGGCTAGAGATCACATCCCATTACTAATCTCGTCCATGACAAGTGAGGGGGTGAAGTCTCTTTGAAGTATAGATCTATGATATATTTCGGCCCATTAGCAATGTTATATATATAGATTTTGCACTAAGATTATTAATAGGTTTTAGAGGTACAATTTACGATTATCAATCTCCTACTATAATCATATTTTTTTTAAAATAATAAAATTTATTCTTCTTTATTTGTATTTTTTTATTTCAAAAATTTTCATAAATATTTGACATTTTATTACATAACTATTTATTATTTTACTATTATTAATCTTCTACCTATCAAAACAAATAGATCAACAAAATAACACTTCAAAATGGATATCCGAAAGGTATTTAGA
The DNA here is from genome assembly GCA_028571085.2 of Nepenthes alata. Classification (NCBI taxonomy): domain Eukaryota; kingdom Viridiplantae; phylum Streptophyta; class Magnoliopsida; order Caryophyllales; family Nepenthaceae; genus Nepenthes; species Nepenthes alata. The sequence goes on from JAOVVI020009786.1 coordinate 9,803, forward strand.
AAGTAACATTATAACATAACTTTTAACTAAACACCAAATGTACCCATTTTTTTTCTTAACTATTAAACTAAAGAGCTTCTCTATTTGTGTAACCCTTTTATAATATTTATATAATATTTTTTCATATATATATATATAGAAAGATAATTATAAATATATATATATATATATATATATATATATATAAATTGTATGAGTAATTTTTTCTGAATTAAATGCCCACATCGTTACTAGTTGAGCTAAGCTTCCCCAAAATCACCATACCAAGTCCTTATCTCTCTGGAGTCGGCTCAATCAGAGCTACAGATACCACATTCACCAATTATTGCCCCTGTGATGGAAGTTTCCCTGGTCAAGCTGACAAACTCGTGTAGAACAAAGTGGTTTTCACCGTAAATTTAGCAAATTCGTAGGGGCAGCACTGCTATTTCGTGCAGTTAATTGATTTTTGGCTCCATCACCAGAGGCCCAGGCTGCCCCATCTCATAATATAAAGGCCTCACAAGTGCCAGCATTAGCACACACCAAAGCTCATATCAGCCATCTTCGTCTGCACTTGCATACTCTTGTCCGTACTGATCATCACCACAATAATGGGGATTCCAGCCGCAACGATTCGAGTTCTCATCTACTTGATCATGATCAGCGTCTGCCTTTCTTCTTGTCGTCGTATTCCCGGAGAAACGGACGAAGAAAGACGGCAGAGCCTCCATGCCGAATCCTTTTTTCAATCTTCATGGCATTTTCCGGCAACCGAAAGCTCGCCAGAGAAATCTGGAAGAGACAAGAATGATCCGATTTACGGCGTTCGTCACCAGACTGTCCCTAACGGACCAAACCCACTTCATAATTGAATAGCTCTTTGGCATAATTCAGATGCCTTCTCAAGTTATTTAGTAACAATGAAATTATATATATATATATTTCTATTTTTTCTTCCCCAGAATCATCGATGTACTAAATATACGAATCGCAATAAGTTTTGATTTATATGTAGCATGAAATGAATGTACACTTGGAGAAACATAGTTTCCCAGCTTATACTTTGGATTCAGCAAATAAAATCCGAGTAATCTAGAGGTTTTCAGCAGCATTTGAACTGAATTTTATTGTAAAATACCTTTAACAAGAGTAAAATGAAGACCGGGAACTTGTTTAAAAGGAGTGATGGATTGAAGAACAGACGATGGAAAATTGCGTTTGTTTTAGACCTCACTACGAAGATCTCATAGAAAAATGGCACGATACAAAAGACTTTGGGAGGCCATAAACACAAGTTTCGTACCATTGTCAAATCCAATCGATTTGCTCAGAAGTTGTTGGAATTTTCAGAACACGTGCAACATTGGTGCAGTGAAAATAAACTCTAATTCCTGTGTCAATTGTCAATCACCAAATATCAAAAAATTATAAAAAATAATAATTACACAACCAAGCGCATAAAATTATATAATAGTATTTAGCATGTAAAATTATTTTCAACATAAAAAAAAATCTACTATAAAATTTTGGTTATAAAATAAGCCATTATGAAATTCCTTCATGATAATTTTTATAAATAATTGGTTAAATATAACTAAAATATTTTTAAAAACACACTAGAAAAAAGCACACCAAAAAAAAAATGAGCACTAAATGGTAATAAGTTCTAAAAATAATATTAAAGTAACGTATTTAAGTTTGATAAAAAATAAAATTTGAGTTGGATCTCAATTGTCGAATAACTTCTTCTACTCTCTTTTCTATCATTTTTTTTGTATGGCGTCCATTGTATTGAAATGATTTAAGATCTTACTCAAGAATTACAACAGAATTTTTATATTAGTATTTGCTCACGTGTGCTCATCATGTACGCATTTTGTGCGACCTCCAATGGCAAGCCACATACCTGCACCCTTTAGGCACTCCTTTGATGTAGGTCTCACTAAAATTTGTTAGAAACAGCGCATATGAGCTTTTTAGATGTAAATTAGGCATTCAAATCTTACTTATATTGGCACGTACACCTATCACACACCCATCATGCCCCCTAAGAAAAAACTTTGTACGAGTAAATTCTTACACTAAAATCATCTGAACATTCAGATGATTCATCTATTGGGTGTGGAAGAGTAATAAAAAAAATCTAATAAACTTTTCCTCACAACTTTATAGGAGATCCCTTGCCTTTTCAGCGACCATTATCTTTTATATTTTGGCAACTTTCCATTCAAAAGAATCTTAACATCAAACTCTGCAAGCACGAATGATATCCTCTTCTGTTCTATCAAAACACTAAAGATAGAGTCTCTTATTCATTGGTCTCTTCCTGCTACCTTAACCGATCTTTCTGTTGGTTATTTTGGTGTTATCTTTAGCAACCGAAACCTTTATTGATTATCGACTTAAACGCTTGCTTTCCCTTGCCACAATTATGGAGCATTTGACAAGTTTCCATTGGCATTTGTTGAATATTGTGTAAAATCCCTTATTGTCAAACTTAATGATTGAAATCAAACTTGACCGGACATTCAAAGCACATTGCACGCTTCTCAATACATGCTTTATCTTGTTACTTATCCACAAGCTAAAGTCCGTAATGCTAATAATCCTTAACAAGTCATTCTCATCTTTAATACCCATAGTCCTTGATAGTACAGGACATGAAAAACTTCCTTAATGTTGCATGGAGTGAGGATCCATTATCTATCATTCAACTCATCTTATACTAACAAAACTTTATGTTTTCCTAGCGTTAATGACTAGAAGCTCTATGCAGGTAGAGATATAGAGGTCTAATCATTACCATCATGATCCCTCCTCTTTTTTCACATGCTACCATTCTCTTTTTCATACTTTTGCTTGAAATAATTTCAATTTACATGACCCTTCTTATAACAATGAAAGTACTCAATATCCTTGATCTTAGATTGGTTGTTGTTTTACTCTATCTTGTTGCCTCTCTCCCTTGATCTCTTGAGCCTCGATTGCTAGTAGATACCAAGGTACTTAGTTTCCCTAAAACTTCTTCACTTTTCTTTCACCTAAATTCATTCATATGTAAAAAAGTGATACCTCATTGAGACTTAGCATGTTCTTCTCGAACAATTGTGCTATGTCAATGTGTTCATACAAGGCTGATAATGAAGCTAACAACACTAACACCTTACTTTTATCCTTGATTTTCTCATCAAGTATTGACATTGGTATTAAAATATGGTTAAATTCATCCAGATGTATTTTAAAGATTCCCTTGTCTAATGATTGAAGGAAAGAGAGTTGTTCATGTAATGTCCCCGAGCGCCCGCTAGCGTGATATTGTCCGCTTTGGCAGCCATACAGGCTCCGCACGGTTTTATTCCTGGCAGACGGCCTCTACCGCCCCCAAAACGCGTCACACAAGGAAGATGTATCTACGCCCTTTATAAGGCACGCTTCGTTATCCTCTTCATCCGATGTGGGACACTACAGTCCACCCCCCTGGGGGCCCAGCGTCCTCGCTGGTACACCGAACCGAGCCCCGTCTCTGATACCATCTGTAATGTCCCCGAGCGCCCGCTTGCGTGATATTGTCCGCTTTGGCAGCCACACAGGCTCCGCACGGTTTTGTTCCTGGCAGA
>JAOVVI020009788.1:0-13400 GCA_028571085.2 Nepenthes alata
CGCAGGCGGTCAACTCGATGTTGACCGTCATGCGAAGCCAAACTGGGCCTTTAGAAGCTTTCCTACAGTGATGGGCCTATTCCACTATGGCCCACAGCCCATCAGTGGATCGCCAGCCACTCTCCATTCATCCTTTGCGAGGGCAGTCAACATGCTGACGGTCAACTCAGGCATTAACTGTTTGCGCCCTACACATTGGGCCCAAATAACGCCTTTTTATAGTAATGGGCCCACTCCGTTTGGGCCCACGAGTCAATCCACGGCCAACCACAGCCTTCCACGCGTCTTCCATAATTTTAAGAGGATATTGACAAGATTGGCGCCTTTCAAATAAAAAATGCGCCAGATCTTCCCAGTACCTTGCCCGCCAAGGCACTCCAACGGTAACATATTGAGAAGGAAGGAAGCGAACTTGGAAAGTTATTGGCCGCCGCACAAGGAAACTATCACACCCATCCTGGCAACTGGCGTCTGCTCCAGAAGGCAAGCCAGCCAAGGTGGAGATAGGGGATCCCGCCTTCTAAAGAAGGGGAATCACTCTCTCGACCATAAATAAACCCTAGAACCCTCATTCTAGGTACGCTTTCGCTTACGCATTCATTCAGGCATTCATTCACGCTTTCACTCACCTTCTGATTCACATATTCATTCAGGCTATCATTCAAGCTTTCCTTCAAGCTCTCAATACAGGCCTACTGACTGGTATCAATCGAATTACACAAAATATCTCAAGTGTTAAAAAATGAGCTCTCTCTTGCCTGTTGTGGCCGGAAGCTCTCAGAACCTCAAACCGTCTCTACGGCAACAAACGAGCCCTTCACGACCGCTTCCTGCCTTCCCGCCATCCATATACAAGAAAGGCCTCGTGTCTTTCTTACATCTGGATCTACACACTCATCATCCCCCTCATTCAACCCTCAAGCTTTTCAGTTTCTTTCACCGGAGATTGCCTTACTGATTTGAGCGTCAGAGTATTTTCGGTAGGATAACTTTTCGCCGATAACGCTGACCTCTTGTTCGTTTTAGTTGTGTGCAGGACCCGCACTCGGTGAACGGAGCCGGATCGAATTATCCAAAAAAAATCTGAATCTATTCGAAGTCGGATCCAGGTACGCATCAAATACATAAGTCATAATATTCAAAAATGTTCTATTTACATGGATGATTTGTAAATAACTTGTCTACAAGTTTTTGAATAATGAAATATGACCATGCTAATGGAGTACTACATAAACTGACCTTTATATATTACCATGGTTGGTAAATTTAATTGATGGCCTTTGGACCATTATACCTTTTACGTAATTTTGATGAGCTATGTTTATTTTCATACATCATATTTACTTATTAAGTTTTTAATTCATCTTATATTGTCACCTTTTTATATTAGCAAACTTAGATTTTTAACCAAGTTCTAAATCTCTATTAGTTGGTCTATTTTGAAGAGGATGTCTATATATTTGTTGACAATCAATTTTGGAAGTGCATTTTGGCATGTGGCCATGGTACATAAATTTCATTGATCTTATGTATTGTTTTAATCGTAGGGCCTGATATAATATGAATTATGGATCTTATTATGCGGTTGAATAGGTATAAGAAATTAGCGGTTAAATCGGAACAAATTTAACCATATGGTGGGGCTCATGTTTATTTAAATGTTATAAAATCACTAATGAAGTTTTATGTAAAATGGCAGTTTGTACGTTCCCAAGGAGTGAACACTTCAGCTCCCGTCCACCCACATAACAAAAAGGAAGGGCAGAGACAAAAAGATAGCTGATGAAGGATTGCAAATTACAATACTCTGATGTGGACACTTTATTTAAGAATGTGAAACCAAACAATGACAAGTATGAGATAAAAGGCTCCAAACAACGGAGAAACTGTGACTAACAGCACTACATTTTATGCACCATCATATCATAGACCGACGAACAAGGAAAACAGAAGTAGACCCAGGACTATCTATTTCTATTTATAACTACACGACTGGCATCACTTCCAACTTCCAAAAGCTTTTCCCAGTTCCCTGCCTGTTTTTCAGATCAGGAAAGAAGGCAATCCGCCCTCCCCAACACACCATATCTACACAAAAGAATAAAAATTTTATTTTAAAATAAAGATGAGGGAAAAAAAAGTGCTAAGGCTCTGCATTTTCTGCCCCCTCCTCCACGCCATCATCTGCCTGCAACATGTTCATCAACATGTTAATTTGGTCTTGCAGCAAAGCATTTTCTCTCTCTACATCAGTGCGCTTCCTCTTCTCTTCGAGGAGCTGGATTTGCAGATGTTCCAGACATCGGGCATCCTCTTCCAACTGCTCATTTAACCCAATGATTTCTCCATCCTGCAGGACACAATCATGCATGGAAACTACGGGGGGGTAGTGCTTATCACATTGAATGCATAATTTTTACCGCTACACCCACTCTCACATTCATAGTCATGTTGTGAAATATCAACATGTACACTTTTAATGAGGCAGTTGGGTTATTCCCTTGGTGGGTTAACATGTACGTATTGTTACACAAAATTTTGAGAAAAGAACAGATGATCTAAGTTATTATGATGTCTGATAAGAAAAATTGATATGCAATAATCCAGCAATTAGAAGTAAAAGCTTCAAAACCTTCAAACTACCAACAAAACATATTTAATATGATTTTTACACTATTGTCTCTTCAAAATAGTGTGTGAATCTTGATGTAATAGTATGATTTGCTCCATAATGACTTCAAGGTCACATTTTGAAATTACAAAAATTCTCTCTTTGCATTATGGAAGAATTAGCTACATACATATGGCCTTTCCTAGCATCAGCAATGCTGGAAAACTCGTATTGTGGGCCAACCTTCACCGTTCAAAATGCTCAATTTAGAGACAAACACAATTAAATATTTAATCAGATTGTTATCAGGTTGATGATTTAAAATAATTCGTAACCTGCCAAAATGACAGTCAAGTTGATCTTTTGAGAGCTGAACATGCCCCATCTAAACACATTGGATAATGCCAATCCCTTCTAGTTCATTTCTTTTGTTTGAAAAAGTATTTGTGTGTGGGTCTGCCTGTTGGGGTGCGCTAAAGTGCAAAATCATGATGAGAATGGTTCGAGATATCACCTTTCGATTCATTTCCTGTATGGCAATCCTCCTCATACTCTCAACGACGTCCACATTTACCAGCTTCCGCTTTTTCCCTATCAGCCAGCCTTTGGGATAGTTCGTGAAGTCAAAATCTGGTGGAGGAAGTAAGCTTTCATTTGATGGTTGTCTCCTTGATAGATTATTAATTGGTTCCAAGGGTTCAAACAGAGCCTTCCTCTTCTGGGAAAGAACAGTTCCTGGAGTCAAGTCTTGCATCTTCTCTTTCATTGGAGGTTCTTCCTGCCTTCTTGGCATTACCATGGTCAATTCATCTCTCACTTTGGCTACATTTTTGTACATACTGCTGTTACTAGAAACTAGCCTTGTGGATACAGTTCAAGAAAAATGACTTAAAACCATGTCTATTTGAAACATGTACTCTTAGCAGAAAGCACGGTTCAGAACATCCTAACATTAGGCAACATATGATTAGGCTCTTGGTTAAAAATCGCTCAAAAAAATGGGATAATATTGGCCAAAATAGTTGCAAACTTTTCCAGAAGTTAAAATTCTATTTTTTGAAGTTCTCCAGTATGTATGTATGTATGTATGTATGTACGTACGTATGTACGTACGTCATCGCAGTACAACAAAAACATCGGGTGTCAATTCTTTAGTTGGCTCTAAATAATATTCCATTTAAAAATGTGACAACAAAAGGACCGGATTTCACCTGAGAATAGTCAATGAATAAAATTGCAAACTGCATTTTTCAAAAAAGATGAAAAAAATTAGACAGTACAGCACTCAAATCCAGATTCAATGAAAAGAATTAGATAGTCAATGAAAATGCCATCCAGATTCAATAAATTATCATGATGGATCTGGTTATAGCTGCAACCCAAAAGTAAAGCAGGACAGAAGCACCTTATAACAAATTTTCCTCATACTCAGCGAATATTTGTTGATCTCCAAAGAAATAAGTTAAAATCTGTTTTTCCTCCAGTAACAAATGTGTCCGGAGTGGCCACTTAGTCCGAAACATTACAAATAGGGTTTGTTACACACATCAACAGCAAAAATTCCCTTGTTTTCAATGTGAGTTTTGCAAAATCCACAATTCTCTTCCAAAAGAAACCCAACAAAACCCAGTCTAAAAAAGAGAGACAACACCCTGCCAAAACAACTCCTAGAAAGAGGACCACAGAACAAGTCTTTTTGGCATGGTGGATTTGTCGTCTAGTTGACCATAAAATCTGTCAGCAAAAATTGGGTTTCTCAAGGTAATGGAAATTACTTCCATTTTACAGTGATCAAAAGTTATTTCTCTTCTAACACATCTTGATTGGGAAGTCAATGACAAAAGTAGCATATAGCAATTATGGTTCTGAACGATTTATACTAATATGAAACATTCTACTTGGCATCATTAGTATATATCACGCCAAATATTCCAACAAAAATTTGTGCAGTTTAGTTTTCTACTGAATTATAATTGTTTAAGAGATGCAGAAAACAGAAATTCATGCCGGTTCTAGCATTTTATAACAGATTCCAAATATTTTACAATACTGACTAAACAATAACAGTTTCCACATAGATAATGAGGATCATTTACAATGTAACAAGATGAATCATGAGGGAATTAAATTATTCCCTTGCACACTTGCTCTTGCGTTCCTTCAGACCACAATATTCTATCAACTTTAATCAATAGTTCCCACGGCATAAGAATCAAGCAAGATTCATAAACCACCTTTGAAATTTTCCATCAGTACTCAATTTATGTGTACATAAGCTGAATGCCCAGCATTCATGTCTGTTAGAGTGATCTGAATTTGTTATATGCAACTGGCCTATATGAAGAATCGACCTGAAATGTTTGCATCCGGCCACAAATCTACTATGCATTATCTACTGTCCCTTCTCATCATGATGGTGCGCCACCACAGCAAGAAAAACCATACTTTATTGTTCTAGATAGATTTAGAAGAAATATCAAGCCCCTGCAGAGATGTGGTAAGGAAGATCTAGTTGATTATGCTTTAAATGTTGCTCAAGATGTTGATAGCATTGAGGAGCCCTCTACCTATAGGGAAGTTGTTACTTGTGGTGACTAAAGGAAATGTATAGTTTCTATGAAGGATGAGATCAAATTTTTTCACATTTACAAGACTTTGGAATCTGAGAAGACTCCTAAGGAAAAGAAAGTTGTTTGCAGCAAATAGGTGTTCATGAAGGAAGAAGGTATACCAAGAGTAGAGGACGCTAAATATTAGATGAGATTGGCCGCAATGGGCTACAGTCAGATTCTGGGAGTGGACTTGACTGATAAGTTTTCACTTGTGGTGAAACATACTTTCATTCATGCCCTTCTTGGTATTATAGCTATGCAAAACTTGGAGCTTGAGCAACTCGATGTAAAGACAACTTTTCCACATGGAGAACTTGAGGAGAGAATTTATATGGAGCAATCTGACGGTTTTGTAATTGAATGAAAAGAAGATCATGTGTGCTTGCTAAAGGATTGCATTTGTGGTCTTAAGCAGTCTCCAAAACAATGGTAAAAATAATTTGACTATTTTATTATCAGTCATGGGATCAGTAGAAATAGATATGACAAATCTACTTATTTGAAAGGGATGAATAATAGTTCTCTCGTGCATCTACTTTTGTATATTGATAATATGTTGATAGCTGCAAAGAATAGAGATAAATAGTAATCTCAAAGCTCTTTCGAGTGGCGAGTTCTAGATGAAAGATCTGGAGCCCACAGAGAAGATTTCTGGCATAGAAACTTTAAGAGATAGGAATACAGGAAAACTGTATTTGATAAAGGATATATTCATGAGTTGCTTGAAAGATTCAATATGAAGAATGTCAAGCACTCCTATTGCTGCCACAATCAAATGATGAGATTGAGTGTATGTCACAAGTGTCATACTCCAATGTTGGTTTGTTGATGTATTTTATGGTGTGTACACATCTGGATCTAGCATATTCGATCAGTGCAGTTAGTACGTATATAATCGATTCAGAAAAAGATCATCTGAAAGCAATTTAGTAGATCATAAGATACTTTGGTGGCACTACTGATGCTTGTTTACAGTTTGGGAAATGTAACTGATGGCATTGTTGGCTTTGTTGCTTTAGACTTCATTGGAGATCTTGATAAAAGATCACTTATTTAGATATGTGTTTTCTCTAGGTAGATGTGCCGCAAGTTCGAAGGCTACTTTATGGTCTATAGTTGCATGATCTACTACCAAAGCTGAATATATGAAGATTACTAAGGCTACAAAAGAAGCTATTTGGTTAAAGGGGCTGTCAAGTGAGCTAGACGAGGACGTTCAGGTCACTACAATTTACTACAATAGTTAAGGTGCTATCTATCTTACGAAGGATCAAATGTAGCATGAGAAGACTAAACATATTGATGTAAGGTACCATTTCATTCAAGCCATCATTGCTTGCGCTGGCACTGTTGTGAGAGAATGGGACAAAGGATAATCCAATTGACTTGATAACAAAACCTCTTCTAATTGTGAAGTTTGGGCACTTTTTGATCTTGATTTGTATTCATAATTGATTGTCGTGTGCCATTAAAGGCTCTGTGGAAAAGGGGGAGAGTTGCTCCGTTGGAGAATTTATTTTGTTATGGAATTCAATTCAAGGTAGAGATTTATTAAGTGTGACCCGAATTCATTTTATATGACTAGCTAGTTTGAAGATTGGACCAGAAAGGCTTGTTTTACAAACTTTTAGAGATTTCTGGCAACGAAGAATCTCAGCAAGCCAATTGCAAGTTAGCTGCTTATACTGCAAGTTTGGGGAGATCTCTAATTGCAAACTATAGGTGAACCGCGTGTTGGATGCTTAAGCGGTGTCACAACCACAGGTGAAACATGTGCAACTGCTCAAGCGGCCTCAAGTGGGTATAAAAACACTGTTCTTTTTTAAGGTTTGTGCGTGAGAGATTTTTCTAAAAACCTTGTGCCACATCCTGTACCCATATTTCTAAATAGCAAAATTTCTCCTCCTTTACCCAGGTTTTTTTTTTTCTATTCAAAGTTTTTTCTTTGTAAATATGGTGTTTTATTGCCTAATTACCTTTCCTTTTACTGTAGCTCATCTCCTGAAACCCTAAAAAACTTAGAGGTTTTGTATTTAGATCTGCTATGGCTTCAATAAAATATAACATTCACTTCTTGATCACAATATCAATTTTTCATTTATGGCAAGAAAAGATGTGGGGGATTTTGATGCAATTGGATCTAAATGATGCATTGCTATGCTTCTTGAAGATGCCTGGCAATTGCGATGAACCAATGAAACAAGCAAAAGATCATAAGGCTTTATCTTAGATCAACTTATATTTATTGAACGAGATTTTGCGTGATTTTATAATGCATAATAATGCTTCCTCGTTATGGCTTAAGTTGGAATTCGTAGGCATGTTGAAGAGTCTAACCAACAAGCTCCATCCAAAGGAGCGCCTGTTTTTGATTCACATGGAAGATTAAAGATCATCGTTAATTATTTTAAGGACATCATTACTGATTTGAAAATTTTAAACCAAATTGTGTCATATGATAACATGTCTATAATATCACAAACTTTAAGATTATAAAAAATGAAATTAACGGGTTGATTTGGCCAAGATTTTTTTTATTATTATAAAATTATCATCAAAATAAAAGGAAATAGAATTGAAAAAGGATAAGATCAAAAACAAAATTGAGGGGGAAAAAAACTTGAGAATAGCTTTTTTTGGGATTAGAATATGTGTGCCATATTGGTAAAAAGCAACAGGGATGAGGTAAGAAAAGCCTAAAAACCAACTAGAAGAATAGTCTTCGTATCCTGTCCTACATTTTTACGACTCTCACGCAGTCGGCGAGCTAACAAAGGAGAAATGATCTTCCATTCTTGAAGAAATGGGCACGACAGATAAAATAACCCTCAACCCCAAAAATTAAGAGATTCCAGCTTCATAAAATAAAAATGGAAAAGTTGAAATTGACCTCATCCTAACAAGGAGACTATCACAAATTAGTATCATCAAGCTTGCCAATCCAGTAGTATCAAAAGGCACACAAGACACAGAAAAATTTTCCACTTTAAACCCATCGACGTGTGTGCATGTGAGAGAGAGAGAGAGAGAGAGAGAGACAAACCTCGCCTTCTGCGAGATTGCCAGAAGATCCTATCGGACGAGATTGCCGAGAAGCCATCCAGAGAACACTCCACCTTGTTCTTATCTGATTTTGCTTCTTCCATAAATCCCACTAAAAAAACTCCAAATCTTCTTATACTGGAATTGGTCAAGAAAATCAAGAAAGAGAATGCGATAGCAAAAACCGAAAGTGGGGGAGAGCGAAGTTAATTCCGGCAAGCGTTTGTTATCTCTACATCCCCTTTGCTTGTGATTGTTGGTTAGAGGATTGCTTATGAATTACTGCCATGAGTGAGGGAGAGTGTGTGACGGAAGGATCGAGGCATCGGACGGTTAGGATTTTGCAGCTGACCCGAGTGACTACCAAATTTTTGTAAGGCCTGGAGCAAGGGACGTGCTTACGGGCCTCGTCGTCTGCTCTTTCATCATTTTTTACAATTACAAAATTGTAAAGCATATTCGCCTGCCTATTCCGCAGTGCGATGCCATTTGACAGGAGCTTTTCTTAGAGCAGAATTCTGTTGGCTCAGCACCTACCAAATAGATAAAGAGTAAAAATAAATTTGTGTAAACGTTCATTTATTCCTGCAAAACATTTTACAGCCGCACAATGATCTTATTAGTCCTAGACTCTATCAGGTTTTCCTCCCTTCACTTTTCTCACAACTAATATTTAAAGTAAAAAAAAAAACTTTGATAAATTAACTCCTACTATTAAAGGTTTATTTGAATTTTAAAAAGTTTAAAGAAAAAACTTAATTATAAAAAATAACAATAATGATTTTTTTAAAATATGGATATTCTAAATTACATATGTTGTGTACTTGAATCTTTACTCTGATAGGGGCGAGGTTCCGACAACAATACCAAACAGTAAGTACGCGGAAGAAAAAAAGAGAGTGTGTGACACGTGAGATTTTTACGTGAAAAATTTTCTTTTAAATGAGAAGAAAAAATCATAAAATTTTTGTCCGAGAATTTGCTTCACTATTATGCTTAGCTATAAGAGAGGATTAAATTACAGATGAATAACAGACTACTCTCAAACTTTTTCTCTTTCCTCTTTCTCTCTCTATATTAGCTATACATGTGTAACTATTGGATTCCTTTATTTGGTAGACAGTTAATATATTTATAGTGGTTGAATTTTCTTTGTGGGGTGTCCACGTGGCGCTGGCGTGTGCAGAGGAGCTTGCCACCAACTCCACCAATCCAGTTTACTGTGTTAGGGATGTTACGTGTATATTAGCTGATTTTACGTGACGTCACATCTGCAGTGATCGGGCATACCCTGCAGGCCATCATTCCTTCTACAGTCTGACAAGGTTAGCTACCAAATCACTGGCGCGGCGATTTTGTAGACGTGATGACTTCCGAGGCCCATCGTTGAGTCCACGAGTTTGAGTGAACTTTGAGCCTACTATCTCGCGTGGACTGACTCTGTTGCCTGGACTTTTTCGGCCTCTTAGGCTTACTAAGTCTCTATAATATCAATGCCTAATTCCGCAATGATTGATCTTCTAATGAGTATTGGGTATCGATACCCATCAACATATTTTGATAATTTTTTTTATAATTTTTATATAATTTAAATATAAAAAATAGTGTACTTTTTGGTTTTTTTATTTTCCATCAAAATTTTTTAAATCCAAATAAATGGGAAGCGTGTTTGGCATGTCTATAAATACTCAACAAAAATTGTTTTAATATTATTAAAAATAATAAATGTTAGAAAACATATGAATTAGAATAGTTACATATTTCACGCTTTTAATCTTATAGTAAGAAAACCTCTTATATAGAATGGCTGATATAAAATTGTTGCGTACAAGAAATTTGAATTGTTGAAAGAGAAATAATTAAATCTTTCCTTTTTATTTAAAAAATATCATGACTGACTTGAACGTCGAAGAGCCTGCAGAGATCTAACCCATTTGGCCGTTTGACTATCTTATTTTCTTTGATGTTGTGCAGGTATTAGGTTGAAGAAACGGATGATCAAATCATCTCCAGTTAAATTCGGACCAGTAGCTGCAACATTGGCGTCGTCTATGAAAAACTAGACAAAAAGTTTGATTTGCCACTAAAAAAATGGTTAATACCCGAACGTATCAAAGTGCTCCGGCAATAAGTGCTCAGGCAATAGGGAACGCTATTCCTGAAAATGGCCCTCCTTTGTAGAAGCAAGAAAAGAATCAACATAATCAGCTCATATAAGCGCTAAACACACGAATAGATCATATAACTCAAAACTTTCAAACCCTGCGTGAACAAGTGGGCCGTCAAAAAATCGACACCCATTCTTCAGCAACGCATATTCCTGCCTCCATGAGGCAGAAAAAGAAGCCGACGGAACGAATTCAACAACAAGAAAAGATGCTTTCAAAAGAAAGAAGTGAGGGCCGATCTCGATTAGAAGGCCGGCTAGGCCCAAGGCCCATAAAAGACAGTCCGAAGCGAAGGAATCCACGAAGTTAAAGGAGACCTCTTGACAAAGATGAAGCTTCATCCAATTTACCACCGGGTGACAAAAACATCCAACCACGCCGATGCGAAGCTCCGAAAGAATTGAGAACTTACCTCAATACCAAAAGATCCACTGTAACTCCTCGAATGGAGGAAAAGTTGGATAAAATGTGGGATTATCTTTTCAAAGAAAAATCTGAAGGACGGACTGGCGATTTGAGAAGATCTCCATTTACAATGGAGATACGAACCTGTTCACTTCCTCTAAAATTTAAGATGCCAACCATGGACACTTATGACGGAAGCACTGATCCGACGGATCACTTCCAAACGCTACTAAGCTTTCAAGGTTTAGATGAAATGATGATGTGTCAATGCTTCCCTTTAACTCTGAAAGGGGATGCGAGAATTTGGTTCTACCGGATGCCTTCCAATTCCATTCGGTCATTCCAAGAATTAGCAGATAGTTTTCTTTCTCAGTTCGCCTCAAGTCGGAGGATAATAGCCCTGGCACCTGGCTCGGATCAAGCAAGGTCTGAATGAAAATTTGAAGAGTTACTTGGCAAGGTTTACCTCTTAAGCTCGTCTTATTCCACGCCTCACTGACGAAGTCAAATTAAACACTTTCATATCAAATCTGGAGTTAGGAGAAGTTTTCAAACATTTGGCCCACACGAATCCACATACTTCCAGAGAAGTGAAAGTTACTGCACGAGCATACGTGGCAGCAGAAGAAGCCAATGCGGCTAAGAAGCCCATTAGGGTGAATCCTTCTCGCCAAGGGTCACCGAGTAAAAGAAAAAGAGAAAATGAAAGGTCTCATCCAAAAGAGTCCGGAAGGAAATTCAAGGGCGAAGCACGAAGGGAATTTAGACCTTTCAATCTGACTTCATTAAACGATTCCAGAATGAACATCCTCATGCAGATACGGAAGGAAAAATTCTTTAAGTGGCCGAGGGTCCCAAAGAATCCTGAAAGTGGAGATCAAAGCAAGTTTTGTCACTACCATCGTTCTCCTGGACATGATACTGAAGAGTGTTTGACTCTACAGAGAGAAATTGAAAATCTAATTTGAAAGGGACACTTTGCAAAGTTTGTAAAAAACCCAGAGCAAGGCTCTGGTGGGATGAAGGAAGAAGAAAGGGAGCAATCACAACCAAAAATTCGTTTAGCCGTTGGAATGGTAAATATGATAACCACTAGACCGGCCAAAGCTCGTAACTCTGATCGACTGGATGCCATCAGGAGTGGTAAAAAATAAAAGTTTGAAAATGATGATGTAATTAGCTTTAGTAAAGAAGATATGGATCATGTCCAGTCGCCGCACTCTGATCTATTGGTTGTATCAGTTTTAGTTTCAGATGGTAATGTAGATTACCAGATGAAACAGATATTTATAGATAATGGAAGCTCCAGCAATTTACTTTATCTTGATGCCTTTATTAAATTGGGTTTGAGAATTAACGAACTCAGATCGGCTAGTGGACCACTGTATGGAGTGGGAAATGAACCGATCACTATCCAAGGAACCATCCAATTAGAGGTCATATTGGGGACTTATCCCAGAACCGCATCTCACAAACTTACCTTCCTAGTGGTCGACCTGCCTTCTGTTTATAATACAATCATTGGTCGACCTTGCCTAACAGCATTTGGGGCGGTAACATCCATTCCCCATTTAAAAATGAAGTTTCCAACGCCATTTGGTGTAGGAGAAATATTGGGAGATCAAGTGACCGGCCGAACTAGTTATTTGTCTCAAGTCAAGCAAACTATTTAAGATCGGCCGGTAGAAGATTTTGATTATCGTGACGAAAATGCCCTACAACAAGCCCAGTCCGAAGATGTAACTAATTTAATTCCATTGGATCCAATAGATCCGGAAAAGTACATACAAAAAGAAAATTTATTGACCGAACTAGTTTGAGGTCGGTTAATAGAATTCCTCTGGCAGAACCAGATGTTTTTGCCTGGACATCATCTGATATGCCAGGAATTCTGACCGAAGTAATAGTTCATAAATTGTGTTTGGATCCCAGTCACAAACCTATTAGGCAAAAGCGAATGAACTATTCGGTTGAGAAGCTCATTGCAATTAGGGAGGAAGTGAAAAATTGCTGGATGCCAGTTTCATCAGAGAGGTCCAGTATTCAGATTGGCTCTCAAATATAGTTATAGTAAAGAAAAGTAACGAAAAATGGAGGATGTGTGTTGATTTTACCAAAGTAAATAAGGCCTGTCCTAAGGACAGTTTTTCTTTACCAAGGATTGATTTGTTGGTAGATTTAACATCCGGACATGAATTACTCAGCTTCATGGACGCATACTCTAGTTACAACCAGATTAGCATGTGTCCGGAAGACGAAGAACATACCTCCTTTATGACCGACCAAGGAACTTATTGCTACAAAGTAATACCGTTTGGCTTGAAGAATGCTGGCGCCACATACCAACGGTTGGTGAACAAAATGTTCGTAGCTCAAATCGGCCGAAACATGGAAGTGTATGTGGATGATATGCATGTTAAAAGTAAGTTCATAGACGATCATACCACGGATTTAGAAGAAGCCTTTGAAGTGCTTCGGAGACACCGCATGAAATTAAATCCAAATAAGTGCGTTTTCGGATTCTCTTCGGGCAAGTTCTTGGGATTTATAGTTTCAAATCGA
>JAOVVI020009789.1:895-13400 GCA_028571085.2 Nepenthes alata
CGAAAGGTATGACCTTATAGCAATGCGTTCCTTGGTCGGTAATGAAGGCGATATGATTCTCATTGTTCGAGTCCATCCTGATTTGGTTATAGCCTGAGTAGGCGTCCATGGAGCTCAAGAGCTTGTGCCCGGACGTGAAATCCACCATTTGATCGATTTGAGGGAGCGGAAAGCTGTCTTTAGGACAAGCTTTGTTCATGCCAGTGAAGTCCATGCACATTTTTCACTTGTCGTTACTTTTCTTTATGAGTATGACGTTGGATAATCAGTCCGGGTATTGGACCTCTCTTATAAATTCGGCGTCCAGCAGCCTCTTCACTTTCTCCCTTATAGCTACTAGCTTCTCGATGGATTGGTTTATGTGCTTTTACCTGACGGGCATGTGGCCGAGATCAAGGTCCAACTTGTTGACCATTACTTCGACCGGTATCTCGGGCATATTGGTAGGGACCGACGCGAACACGTCCGAGTTCTTTTGAAGGAAGTTGTTGAGCCGGTCACGGTTGGCCGCGGTGAGAGAGGCACCGATGTGCACGCACTTCTTCGGTTCAGCAGGGTCCAGAGGGACCACTTCGGTTGCTTCAGTTGACTAGGCTTACTGCAGCGTGGTTTCATCACGGAGATCCAAGTCTCCATCCATACAATTAGGCATCGCTGGGGTGATTCGGGACAAGTAGCATATCTGTCCCATCACCTGATCACCGAGCACCTCTCCCACAATGTATGGAGTTGGAAACTTCACCTTTAGATGAGGAATCGAAGTAATGGCCCTGAATGACATGAGGAATGGTATGCCCAGAATGTCGTTGTAGACGGATGGTAGATCGACAATAAGGAACGTTAGCTCTCGCATCGCGGTACACGAGTAAGTTTCCATTGTGATCTATAGCTGGATTTCTCCCTGCATGAGTACAGGTTTGTTATTCAGGCTCTACAGAGAGCCATCGGTCGCTTTCATCCAGTTTTGTTCCAATCTATGCGTGAAGAAAGTATCAAGATACATCAAATTTTAAGAATTTTTATTATCAATAAAGATTCATTTCAACTGGTAATCAACCATACCGTCTGAAACAATAGCGGATACAATAGGGGGATCAAAATAAAAAAAAGTTACATATGTCATATCGTCACTGTTAAAGCTAATGACATCCTCCTATCTCCTACTCTCACTCTCTTGTTGCTAGAAGCTTGCTTGAGTTGCGCCTGCCTACTACTCTTAGGCTGCCCGGTTAAGATCATGACGATCATGCCGGTGGTCGTACAGTTCCTTGGTGACTCTCTTGTATTGCCTTCTGAGGCTGCGGAGGTCTGTCACGAACCCTTCACAAACCGCTTAAGGTGTCCACGATGGATTAGGTCCTCTATCTCTTGCTGTAAGGTTTGACAGTTCTTTGTAGAATGTCCCAAGTAGCGGTGGTACTGGCAGTATTTCTTTTGATCTCCACCGCTCGGGCCCTTTGGCGCGTTTGGCCATTTGAAGAACTTATCGTCCTGAATCTGTATTAGGATGTTCACACGGGTATCATTCAAGGGAGTTAGGGTCATAGGTCCGTACTCCTTCCTAGCGAAGGTCGCGGCTGCTTGCGGCGTTCCTGGAAGCAGTTGCTGTCGTCGTTCCTCTTCTAGCCGACGGATGGCTTAGGTCCTTTCTGGGGGTGGTTTGTGCGCTCACGACGCTTCGCCTCGTTGGCCTCTTCCACTGAGATATAGGCTCAGCTGATTGTCTCAACTTTCCGGAATGACTAAGGGCGCTGGTGCGACAATTGCTTAAAGAAGTCCCCCGCTGCCAGTGTAGCAACGAAGGCGTTGAGCTTGAGCTTGTTGGAGAGCTAGAGGCCGACGCGCTTCAGCGATGAAACGGTTGAGGAACCGCTTCATGCTTTTGTCCGTCCACTGACGGCGGCAGACCAGGTGCCATGGTTATTTCTCCTCCATTCGGCTGGAGGCAAATTGGCTCAAGAAGGAGTCTGTGAGCTCGTCGAAGGAGTGGATGAAATTTAACGGGAGGCCATAGAACCAAAGCTGTGCGTCCCCCTGAGAGTGATGGGGAAACACTGGCACATAATGGAGGAACAAGTGAGTGCGAAAGTAGTTGAATTTGTCCATTGGATCCTTACTCCCATCGTATCCATCTAGCGTTGGCCTTTTAAACTTGTAGGGAAGCAGTCGGTGGGTCTAGATGTCCATGGAAAAGGGTGATCTTCGGAAGTCAACGGAAGACCGCACGGGCTTCTCCTTAAACAGGTGGTCCCACATCACTTTCACCTTTTCCCCTATTGGCGGGTTGGACTCGTTTCTCCGTGTGTTGATGATATTACGGAGCTTCGTGTTACCGTGTGGGTTCTGCTGGGCGTGTTGGTCGCGATGAATTTCCACACGGGGAGGTCGTGCGCTGCACAAGCCTGCGGCTGTCTGCCTACTTTCAATGCAGGAGTTGCGGGGGTTACACCGCTCTCTGCTCTCCTCCCGCTCGTCTTGGCTACGGTGGCTTTCAACTGTTGTTTGGGCCCTACTATCGAAGGCCGCCTTAGCCTCGACGTCATCAAGCCAATCCGATTTGCCCAATGGGACTCTGGTTCGATGCCTCCCTCGCTTGGAGGATGATGCTTGAGATGCTGGGGGAGCAGCTACCATCCACTAGGTTCTCATCCTATTGCAGAGGGCTTGAAGCATCAACCTCATGTCACCCATCTCAGTGACCAACCGCTGAACGTCAGGCCGCTCATCAATACGGCTACCCATTGAAGGGTCGTCACCATGAGTAGCTAAGTCTCTCATCGGCGCACTGGCATGCGCCCTGGTGTTGACCATCTTGGTGTGAGGGAGTAAGTGTTGAAGGGAGACGTAAGCTTTTTTGTCGCATTTTCACAGACGGCGTCAATGTTGCCTCTCGAGTCCCTGGTTGTACGGATTATAGAATATTCAGATTCTTCATCGTCGAGACAGGATCACGAGAGGATCTAGTATCCGTTGCTATTAACCTTAAACCTGCATAATACAAACTACAAACAGGAGGTAAGAAGTCAGTGGGATTTCTCTAACCAAAAACACTTTGACACTCAAGTTAGTAACCTTCCATAATGAACGAAAAGGGTCGCATGCTTAGAGGTGCGCAAAATGATGGTGAGTGTGCGGTGGGAATGTGTGAATGCGAGAATATGGGACTCATTGAGCGTT
This sequence comes from Nepenthes alata, assembly GCA_028571085.2. Taxonomy (NCBI): domain Eukaryota; kingdom Viridiplantae; phylum Streptophyta; class Magnoliopsida; order Caryophyllales; family Nepenthaceae; genus Nepenthes; species Nepenthes alata. Next base: position 4,073 of record JAOVVI020009789.1, read on the forward strand.
GTGTGGGAGGCCTGGCTCCCTGAATGCACTGTAACTAGTGGCTCACTTTGGTAGCCTGAGAAAGGTAGTGAGAAGTTTGTGCTAGATGTAAGTCTAAGAGCAAGAACTCTTAGAGTGCTCATCTTAATGCCTAGGCTTAGATTAGTAATTCGGGTTTAGACTGGGAATCGAATTGGGGGGTTTGAGATTGGGGATCAAACATCCCTTCTCCTGTCAAAGGAGAGGGGATTTATAGGCTCCCTGGAATAGAACTTTGAGCATGAGAATCCTTTTTACAGTGATTTACCAGCTGTTGATTGTTGGTGGTAACCAGTGGTATCAATTGTCGCGTTGTGGCGGTGAAGAAACTGTCATATGTCACTCACCACATTTGGTATGCTTATCGTGTTGTGGCCAGTTGTAGAGAACGGCACGAGCCGTGGCTGGCAGGGTTGACCTTCCCCCATTGGCTTGCCCTTTCTGCGTTGCGTTTGCCGCCTGCAACCGTATTAATGAGCTGCAGGAGGCACCTATTGGCTGTAGGCATTGAGCTGACATGTAGGCTGCTGCGAGTTTTGGGCCAAGCTGAGTGTCTGGGCCGCTACCTTCTATATTGGGCCTTGTGATTGCTAAGATTGACCGATACTGGACCCAACACCCCATATCATGTGATGTTAAGCTTTATTGTGAAAAAGTTGGTGTTTATGTACTTATTTAACCGTTTTAATACCGACTATTTTAATTTTATTATTTGATTTATACGTTCGAACGCTTCCACGTGATTAGGTCTGTAGTATTTTTTGTTGGGCCATTGATATTTGAATCTTTTATCTAACTGAGTGTTGGGTCAGTCCGTTTTTAATTATACCCATCAATAAAATATTATTTTTTTTATTTATGAATGCCACATCTTTAACTAACTATTGAGATTTTCATCCATCCTCTATTAGAGATTACCATAATTCACTCTCTATAATATTGTGTACTAATATTTTCATTAAGAATATTTTAAAATCTCTCACATTATCCCCCCCCCCCCTCAAAAACACTAGAGAATAAACACATGTATCATCCATTTCCTATAATTTTTTAAATTATTATTTATTTAAAAAAATTATCCTACCAATTACCTAAGAGATAATTTAGGTGGTTTTGCGTAAATTACAAATTATGCATCTAAAAAAATTATAAACCCTAGCTGCTTATTCTGTATGTGGTATTGGACACGGCGAGTCTTCCGAGCTTCTTGACCAGACAACAACACAGCACTCCTCCATGGCGAATCGAATCTCTCACGCTCTTGTTTTCATCGCCATAGTTGTGAGCTTCTTTTTTTCTTCACCGATTGCGAGCTCTGATTCTCCGTTCATCGTCGCCTACAAGAAGGCAGCTCTTAACCGCCTCAAATCTGGGGCCGAACATGTCACTGTCTACATCGACATCTATAACCAAGGATCTGCGTACACCTTCTTCCTTTCGATGATGCTTTTCTTTCATTCGTTCTTGATTGGGCTAGTTTTCCCTATTCCGAAGCGATATTTTTGCCCGATCTTATGAGTATGCATTGGTTTCTGATATGTGATTACGAGTTTGAATTAAAGTAGTCTACTAATTAAGCTAATTTTATATTGGAAGTTAATGTGTTCATGCTTTCATTTCTCAATTTTCTATTTTGGTTGGTTATATGGTTTAACATGTTATATGTCTTACTTTAAGATGCCCATCCAGTTGCATGTAATTATTTCCTAGGGGATCGTTTGCGTTTCAAGTGCCAGTTTATCTGCTTTTTTGAATTGGTTAGACATCGGTTGATTTTAGGTCAATTCGTCAACTCTTTGAATTTGTTTGACAAGAGATCCCTGCTGCCAAAGCATGCCGAGACTTAGATTGCCGTATTACCAAAAAAATTGTAGGTTGGAAATTTTTTGTGTTTGAAATTTTTCAGTGTGACTGCTTTCACAGGAGCATAATTTTGTGTGAGATTTAGAATGAGAATGAGATCTTCCTTGGATATGTAGTGTGTCTTGCTTGTCAAATTAGAAGAGCCCACGGCCTTAGGGTTTTTTGGGTGGCTTCAGGTGGGGGTAGTTGTGCGAATGAAGAGAGATTTTAAGTTGATGTGGCAGAATTAAGGATATATGTTACCTTCCTCTCGTTCTGAAAGGAAATCAGTGTGCGTGCCTTCCCATCTCTTATACTTATTACTTGCCTGTGTATCACTCTTATCTCTCAATCTGCCAAGAGGCTTAAACTCATTCTCCACATCACGTTCCACATGTCTACATTTTTTCCTAACTAAATTTCTGGGTATCTATTAAGTGAAGAGAATGCACATGCCTCTCATTTGAAACTATAATTTTGAGAGTTTTCAACTCGAGAGCAATCCCATTTGAAAATTTTGAAGAAAACCATGGCAAATTTTAAATTTTTTAGTAAAATCTTGAAATTATTTTCATCACTTTTAGCAATGTCTCTCTTCTTTCGGCAACAAAGCTGAAGATGCACTGTATCTTTTCAGCATAACAAAGCATAACCAATTACTGCTGTTATTTCTTATTAGTTATAAGTCCAACTGTTATGGACTCTGAACCCTTTTTGCACATACAAGGCAAGGTTGGTAGCCAAAGGCTTTAGCTAATGTTCCCGAATTGACTATAGTGAGACTGAATGATGATCTAACTTGAAGCTCAAAAGAAATTTAAGATATATCAAATGGATGTCATGTGAGCCTTCTTGAATGATATTCTTGAAGTACGGGCATATGTTGAACAACCATTGTTTTATGTGATAAAGGGTTATGAAGACAAAGTATTGAAGCTAAAGAAAGCTTTGTAGGGCTTAAAGCAAGTGAATAGGGCATGAAATAATCCCATTGACATTTACTTCCAAGAAAATGGATTTACAAGTACCCATTTGTGTGTGCTCTCTATACTAAAGTGCATGAAAATGGATCACTTTGCTGCTTAGCTTCTCTGTTTATTTACTTCATAGGGGCAATAATCCAAGTATGCGTCGAGAGTTAAGCATATAATTAGGGAGTTTGAGATGATTGACATTGATCTCAGGTCTTATGATCTTGACATTGAGATCAGGCAAACAGAGAATGGAACTTTTATATCCCAACAAAAGGCTTGCCAAGGTGATCCTTAAGAAATTCAAGATGGAAGATTTCCAATCTATGAGCATCTCAATGGGATGTGGTGTGAAGTTGTCAAAGAATGAAAAGGGAGACACGGTAAACTTGCATCCTTCAAAAGTTTGGTTAGGAGTTTGAGGTGCTTGATTTGCACAAGACCGGATATTCTTTTTAAAATCGGACTTATTAGTCAGTTTATAGAGACACTGACCACGACACAATTTAAAGCAGCTAAATGGGTCCTTGACCATAAAAAAAGCACAATTGGTTATGGTTTATTTTGTTCATTTTCTAATTAATTTGAGCTCATGGGCTACAGGGAGAGTTATTAGGGTGGAGATATAGATGATTGGAGGAGCTCTACTGCTTTTGTTTTCTGCATGGGAAATATGGCTTTCACATGGAGTTCGAAGAAGTAACCAACTGTGACACTTGCTGCATGTGAGACTGAACATTTTGCTACTTGGTTGAGAAGTTCGTTGACGAATTTGCAAGTCTGCAAGAGGAGGATACCGAGATTTTTGTTGACAAGTAGATAATCACTGCATTGGCAGAGATCCCAATCTTTCACAATAAATGCAAGCATATTGATACAAAATATCATTTCTTGTAAGATTTTGTTGTAAACAACAAGGTGGAGGTAAAGTATATGAAGTTCCATGATCAAGTTGTGGATATCTTCATGAAGCCTCTCAAGTCTGGCATTTTACCAAGTTGAAGATGATGCTTGGAGTTATAAGAGTAAGTTTAAGATGAGGGTGGTTGAGAAAATAACTTGTATTTGTAGTTTATTGGATGCATCTGGTGGAAGGATCACTAAAGAATTTGCGTCCTCAACTTAAGTCACTATAGAATTAAGGTGGCATAATTTATTTTTCTTGTTAGAAGAAAGATACATTTTACTTGATTTTTTAATATCGTGATCGTTTTTAGTATAACCAAATTGAACCAAATTGAAATGATTTTTCTTCCTGAAATGGACTAGATATGAAGCCCTCATCGCACCATCTGAAGCCCCCACTGAACCAAATCAAAATTCATTCATTTTTCTGTTTTCATTAGAATGGTGTAGATCGGTAATTTCATTTGTAAGATTACAACTAGTTCATCCTTTTAGTAATGGCTGATCATTGGCTGAATTCACTCATCTTTGAGGCTATGAAACACTGAAGTCAATTCTTAGAACTCTGCATATAGAAAAATATCTCAGAAATGGTAAAAAGTTTTTACCCCTATCTCATTCATAATTTGAATTGAAGAACTATTGCATGCATCTTATATCTGTTCTTACTCCAAGTAGATTATTTTAGGCTAAGGCTTGTCCTGGGTTGAAAAAAATGACAGAAGTGAACATAAAATAATAATAATATTGTTGTCTTCCCTATCGTTTCTCTTTCAGGACTGCATATGATGTAAACCTTGTTGACGACAGCTGGCCACTCGATACTTTCGATGTTATCAGCGGTAACACTTCAAATTCATGGGAGAGGCTCGATGTGTGAGTTCAACTATCTTTAGCGTCTATCTGCAGGAAACCAGTCTTCTAAACTTCTGAGTCACCGACTTTTATTTATTGGCAGCGGTGCTGAAGTTTCACACACTTTCCAATTGGATGCAAAAGTGAAGGGAAGATTCCAAGGTGCACCAGCTGTGATTAAGTTCCGTGTGCCCACGAAGGCTGCCCTCCAGGTTTGATGTTCATTTTGATACTTAGAAAACAAAGGGCCTGTTGAATTTTATGCATTTCATTTTACCAATAAGATAACTAGAGTTACCTCACATTCCTGAGCTTACAGACACGCCCTTGTATATAGGAAGCATATTCTACCCCAATTTTGCCATTGGACATCCTGGAAGATAGGCCTCCAGAGAAGAAGTTTGAATGGGTAAGTTTATTTAGGGTAGATGGAAGCTCGTGTTTGTTCAGACTATTACTTTCTACTTCATTTTTTTTCCTTTTAAACGAAAACCAACCTTTTTTTTTCCTTCTCCATGGAATGTCAATGGCGGCATAATACATGTCTCAGGCAAAGGTATGAATTATTCTCTTTAGTTGCAATTCTTATTTTGTTTATTTAAATTGTTACAGGATTTTATTGATCTATTTGTTTGTTTGTGCAATGACATCCTCAACTTGTTTGAATTTGCAGAGATTGCTGGCAAAATATGGATCTCTGGTTTCGGTCATAGTTCTAGTGGCGTTGTTCGTGTACATCATGACAACCCCAGGAAAATCCAGTGCCGCCAAAGCAAGCAAGAAGAGGCATTAGCTGATATATACCTGAGAAAAATGGTGGAGTAAATTGAGGTCTCTAGCCGTTAAATCAGCTCCATTTTCTCTTCAAAAATCTTCCCCCTTTTATTAGAGGACTGTTAGACGCGGTTATTGCGCTCATTTGAAGTAAGCTTTTCGTTGATTCGGCGAGGGTAGGAAATTAGCAAGTCGATTAATTTGTGTCAATCTTTAAGCTGATTTTCTTTGTAGAAATTGTTATTGAAATCTGAATGTCATATTGTGCCTGTTTTCAATCAATAATCTGAAGACTAATTTTGTTCCTGCTGACAAATTCAGCCTTTGATTTGTGTTGCCATGGAAATATCAGCTCTACAATGGAGAAGAGATTGGATTGGATGCCTATAAACCCCAGGTCTCTTATGATGTGGAAGCTCAGGTCACTACACTGTCTTTCTTTGTGTGATCTGACCGTGAAAATATCAATATCGATCACGACTCTTACTTTATCGGACCTTTGTGTCAAAAAATTATAAATAGAAAAACAAATACTGGGTAATATAGTACTGATATAATAATATATCATGATTACAATTGGTGACGAAAGATTGGATAATGATGTAATATCGGCCAGTATTTGATTACATGGATCTCTCACCTAAGATTATACGAGCACAATCAAAAGGCAGTTGTTCAGTTGGTGGTTTTACCCTTCATGTCCAGGGATTGGATCTATTAGGGTTTGTTGGATTAGGTGAAGGAGGTAAGTGGTCAGCTTTTGGTCTTCCAACAGCCGGTTAAATTGTTTGTTATGCTTAACTAAAACTTATTAAGTAATTATTGGATTATTAATTTTAATAGCATATAAAACAATCAATACATTTTTCATAAATATTATTAAATATTAAATTATTTAAGTGGTGGTGTTTTTAATCAATGAAATTAGATATTCTATATTCTAACTTCAAGTGACAGATACAGATATCTATGGTCCGATTTAAGCACCGTATATGTAGCCAATTAGCACTCGTCGTATGATCCTGCCACTTTGGACATGGTTAGTAGAGTTTGTCGTTTGGCATTGATAGGGTTTGCCAAGTGCACTGCAAATTAGTCGATTAAGTATGTGCGGTCTATCATTGTCCCACGTATATATATGTTCCTTTTGTGTACTTTAGAGCAATCCTATCTAGGTCATGGTGTTCCGCTTTGATAGAATAAAGATGTAAGTTGGGTAGACAATTCCCCTTTGGTTTGGATTCTCATGGGTTGGTTTTATTTTAGAAGGCGCCCCAATCTCTTCATTGTCGTTACCAAATTCGAAGCGCATTTGGTCCCAACACATTTGCTGATAGATAACTATAAAATATAGGATCTGAGAATTAAATTTAGACTGCATGACCAATAAGCCGTTGATACAATGTCAAGAAACTAAAACATATGAATATTTTAACTATTAGATAAACATATTTTAAACCAATAATTACATATTTGAAAGAAATAACATTGTCGGTGCTCACTATTTGAACATAAAAACAAGAAGCGGTGACACTTTTCCTAAAAATCAACAAATCTAAGGTGTAAGAATAGTACATGCTAAATTCTAGATGATCGGTATTTGATGCGGTTTTGAGTGATATAAATGAAAAAAAAAATTCTTATCCTATTAATTGACATATAATATAGATTATTACAATTCGACAGACATATTTTGTTGACTGAAATTACGAGCCCAAAGCCTTAGAAGATCTCAAGTGAATGGTGTACATCCTTATTAATGAACTTTATTATTATTAGGAATTACAATAGTTCGGGTTCAAGGTGTAAGAGTAAAACCAAAACTCGGTTCAATACTTCAAAACTTTGACCTAAACTCAATCATAATATTTTAAAATGGGTACAAATTCTATGGTTTAGATTATGCTTAAAACCAAACTCAAACCCAACTCAAAGTCATTTCATTTCACCTTCACAGAAAAATAAAATAAAATTTGATAGTATCAATATAATTTTTAATCATTTAAGTTAACAATATTAGTATACTTAATCGCATATTTAGAAGAAAATATAAATCTTCTTAGCTATTTCAAGTATCAAATTACTCATTAACTATAATAATAATGATAACAATAATAATTATTATTATTATCATTAGTTTATTATTCTATGGACCAGATTTTATATGGTATTTTAGTATATAATTGGTAGATAGTCTAGTCCTGCTGGTGGGGCCACATGGCATAAAAGATGTAACAGGAAATTAACTTTATATTAAATATTCTCATATTTAACATTTATCGACACTAGACTAGTAAGTCAGACCCATCTTAATGAGTCTCACATCCTTCACCTCGTCTTCAAAGCTCCCACACTGTTGGGTCAAGAACAAGCAGCATGCTGATTGCTTTCCATGGTTTGTTTTATCGTCAAGTTGGCACTCGCCTTATCAAATATTTTTCATACATTATTTGATACTAGTACACTTAAACTCATTATATAAAATCTCGTCGTATGGAACAGTCATGCCCATATCTATCATTAGACAATCACTAATTTACCAGTATACATCACTCGTATCTATTGCACATTGTTTCATCCACTAGGGGAGCCAATCCTTATGCACCATTGTGGTCAAGGCACCAATAGAATCAACAAACTTCATGACGCTTTTTTAGTCACGTGTGCATAATATGATGTATCAACAATCATATCTTGATAAACTGTATATTCAATAACTATAATTTTAATCTCACGTAGCACGGTGTCACCCAATTTCATATACATAAGATCAGCAACATTTACTCAATGTAAGAATCCCAACTCACCTCCTGGCCGGGAAGGCCATACCTCAAGCATGGCATATAAAATCCCATCCTAAAATGCAACCGATCTTCTAAACATTTTCCCAAACATTATCAAGTCATTTGGTCCTTAGCTAGATAGTCTTCATTCAATACCCAGCCTCAATGAGGCTCAAGGTTGTTCTTGAAACAGCCTCAAGCCCATCTTCTTTTGTATAGTAGCTCATTTAGGTGATGGATAACGCCTCATCACACTATAACATATCGATCGGTGATAGAGAGCTAATCACCAACTTGAGGATATTAGATATTTATTAGGTGTTTATAAGTATATATATATCAAAAAGTCTAGCTTTTAAATGGGTATTAACTCGATAATGACTGCATTCCAAGCATCCATCTCAACGGTTGCAAGTTGGGACAACCATCCATATAAGTCCACATTCAAACTTTAAGTTGACAAGCAAGGATCAAGGGGTGCTGTTTTATTATATGAGAAAGATCGTGACATCTATATTTTAAAAATAGTCATATAAATATTTTTTTTAATATTTTATTTTTAATTTTAGGTCTTTTATATTTAATAGATATTAATATTTAATTTTTTTTAAAAAAATATAACAATCTTAAAAATATTTATATGATATAAGTTGGAGCTGGAGGCACTATTGTCCCGTCTCGACTGGGTCACTTTTGATGGAGAAGGTGGAAAAAGGAGAAGACAAAGATGGCAAAGAAAGAGAACAAGACAAATGGGTGAATGTGTCATGGGGCATTGTGATGGGACCAGAGTTTGGGTTGCATTCTTCTTCATCTTCTTCTTGCCTCACCATCACTCATATTTATTATTATTATTTTTTAAAATGTAAAATTATTTTTTTTAAATTAAAATATTAAAATGACAAATTTATCATATTACAAAATTTAAAAACTATCATTATATTTTTTAAAAAAAAATTATAAAAATATATATATGTTCTCGGATCTTTAATCAAGCATGCCCCACTGTATTGTTGATGAGACTTTTATATATTTCTGTCGTGCTTTTTCTTAATCAATATAATGCATAATTTATTTAGAAATCTTAAATGTTAATATTTAATTTTTTTTGTAGGGTAGGTCAAATTAAATGGTGACAATTTTTTTAAAATTATTATAAACTGTATAATTGAATACTAC
>JAOVVI020009790.1:0-13400 GCA_028571085.2 Nepenthes alata
ATTTATTTGTATCAAATAATTGTCATTTCCTAAGTGTTAATTCTCAGTAACTGTATTAAAGGAAAGCAATGGTAAGGAACTTAGTTAGGAAGTATGCCCTACTAACTCAATCTAGATTTATTAGCTAGCTTTACTAGCTATGAAGAAGCTTAAGCTAGTGAGTTGCTGGTCCAACAATAAAGTGCTGAAATTCAAACTCCAATGGTAAAGTCAAAATATCTAAAGTTGGATTGTGAGAAGGTCATCCAATCGGATTGTTTACACTACTGAAAAGGCCAAATCTATCAAATCCATGTCACGAGATATCTATCTGTCAGAATGATTGATTGTAAAAAGGTCGTACTATACCATCAAAAGACTAAATTATTAGAGAGTCGGACCAAAGGTTTCTCGAGCCCATGGCGACTAGACCAAGGCACCTGTAACATGTCCCCATAGCATCCTAGAATATCACTACCGATTTCCTATTATCACTCCACTAAGGTGTCTAATATAACTAAACCTGGATCCTCATATCTCTAGACCAATATCTCATTATATCTTTACTAGTATCCTAGAATGGCTCCACTGATATACTTGTACAATAATAAGGATCCACTTGCGTTTTATTATGTTCAAATTGTTAGTTGAAAGTTTCAATAAAGACACTTATAATATGACTCCACCAATATCCTACTATATCCACCTGTCTGTTGGGGTTAGATGATGTCCGACTACCCCCACAAATAGATACAGTAAAGGAATGAGGAAGAAGAAAATAAACACACGAATTTTACGTGAAAAATCTTTATCAAATAAGAAAAAAATTACGGGACAATCAGTCATCGGAACCAATTCCACTATGTGAAGTGATGAACAATTTTCACTGTTACACAGTCACAAGAGAAAAAAAATTGAAGAACAGAGTACAAGTATTACAAGAATACACTATCTTGCTCACAATTCTCTCCTTCCTTCACCGTTTTCACTTTTTCTATTCCTCACACTTAGCCATACACACACCTCCGCAAGTCCATCTACTTGCTTTTAATATAGAAGCTCATATTCAACAAATCTGAGGAATATTCTATATCCCCCGATAAAATCTGTCCTTACCAACAATATAAATATACTCTATACAAAAGTTGCTCCTATATAACCGTCTGATATCACGTACGTTCAGAAGATTTGTTGTGCTTACAACCTTATGGATTTCCTTGGCGAACGGCCAACATTTCACCATCCGCTTCTTTCACAAGGCCGGTCAGCGCCCATAGACCGTCCTCTTCATAGTGCCGACCAGTTGTCCGTCTGAAATCCCTTAGCAATATTGGGCGGCTGATGCTTACAATTGGTCAACATATTGATCGGTCATTATTGACCGGTCATTATTACTCATCCAAAAAGTTTTGGTCAACTATATTGATCGAAATTTCTTCTACTTATCCCGTGAATAGTAGCACATAAAGTTCACGTACTCCGTCCAAGTTCTCCGGTTACAAAGACATTCACACGGAAGTGATTCCCAACAAATTTTTCCTCACAACTGTGAGGAAGTAATATTTGTTTGCCCAGCTAAATTGCAACAAGCTTTATTTTTACCATTCGGTAAAATTTTGGTCATTATATCAGCCCCAGTTTTCTCAGTACCAACCTTTTCCAGTGACAGCAGACCGACTTCAAGCACATCTCTCATCCAATGGTATCGAATATCATTGTACTTCGATCTAGAGTGGAATGAAGAGTTCTTATAGAGATGTATGGCATTCTGACTGTTATAAAGTACCTTATATTTTTCCTATCTGATGCCCATTTTTTGAATAAACTTCATCATCCATAGCATTTCTTTACAAGTTTCTGTCACTACGATATACTCGGCTTCAGTAGTTGACAGGACAACGCACTTCTACAGCTTGGATTGACAAGAAACTGCACCACCAATAAACTTCACGAAGTACCTTGAGGTAGACTTACTAGAGTCAATATCCCCAGCCATATCAGCACCTGAATAACCCACCAACTGAGGCTCATCACTTTCATGACACAGACACCTCTTGAAAGTTTCTCGAATGCATCTCATGATCCACTTGACTGCGAACCAGTGCTCCTTTCTAGGGTTTGACAGAAATCGGATGATTGTACCAATAGCATGTGCTATGTCCGATCTTGTACATACCAGGACATATATCAGGCTTCCCACAACTGAGGAATAGGGAATACCTTTCATGTATGCCTTCTCTTCATCCAAGGACAGACACTGGCGAGTGCTCAGCCTGTGGTGGTTTGCCAACGGTGTACTCACAGGCTTTGATTTGTCCACATTAAATCGTTGGAGTACTTTTTTAATGTATGTCTCTTGAGATAGCCACAATTTCTTTGCCTTTTGATCGCGAATAATTCTGATGCCAAGAATTTACTTACCCGATCCCAAGTCCTTCATAGCAAAGGACCGTCCAAGTTGCTCCTTTAGCTCCTTTATCCGAGTACCGTTGTGTCCAACAATCAACATGTCATCCACATACATGAGAAGAATAAGAAAATCATCCTCAAAAAACCTCTGTGTAAATATACAGTAATTACTAGTCTGTCGGTACCCTTAACTAGCCATAATGACTCAAATTTCTTATACCACTGTCTAGAGGCTTGCTTCAAACCATACAAACTCTTTTTCAGATGACAGACAAGTCGCTCATTTCCTTTAACCTTGAACACTTCTGGCTATTCCATATAAATCTCCTCCTCAAGTTCACCATGGAGGAAAGCCATCCGGACATCCATTTGCCCCACCTCAAGGTTTTAAGTAGCAGCCAAACCCAGTACAACCCATATGATGACATCTTCACTACTTGAGTAAAAATCTCATCAAAATCGACTCCCTTTCATTGATTGAAACATTTCACCACTAGCTGTGCCTTATACCTCGACTTCATGGTATTTTCATCTAGTTTCAACCGGAAGACCCACTTATTCTTTAGAGCCCTCTTTCCTTTGGGTAGCTCGGCCAAATTAAAGGTATAATTTTTATGGAGAGAGCTAATTTTATCTTTTATGGCTTCCAGCCATCTCTCCTTATTCTCATCCTTCATGGCTTCTTCAAAAGTTTCTGGCTCTCCGGTATCAGTGAGTAGTAAATACTTATTGGGAGACAGACGGATGGACGGCCATTTGTTACGTGAGGATAGTCTGATAGGAACGTTCTCGGCCGGTAGAGCAGTGATTTTATCCTAGTCTTTGTCTAGTGTCGTTACGACCTCATTCGTGTCCTCAATCATATCAGAGTCAATATTCTCGTCCTGTAGAGCCAATGGACGGACAACTTCAGTACCCACATGGTCCATCCGGTCAACATCATACTTGATCTTTCTGCCAATGTCCTCGATCGTTTTATCTTCAACAAAGGTCACGTCCCTTGACCGGACAATTCTTCTGTCAACGAGAGTGTAAAATTTGTAGCCCATCTCGTCTTCCCCATAGCCCAGAAAGACACATTGTATCTTCTTTAACTCTTGCTTAGTCCTTTTATCCTTTGGGATATGAACAAAAATTTACATCTAAAAACCCATAGATGGTCATATGATGGTTCCTTACCCGACCACAACTTCTGCGGTACTTCACTCTTTGGAGGTTTGCTAGGTGATCTATTTATGATATAGGCCGCCGTCTTCAGTGCTTCGTCCCAAAAAGATGCTGAAAGTTTAACTTTCGAGAGCACACAACGTACTCTCTCCAGAAGTGTGTGATTCATCCGCTCAGCCACTCCGTTCAATTGTGGCATCTTTGGTGGTATTTTCCGATACCTAATACGATGTGACTAGCAATAGGCATCAACAGGTCCAATGTACTCACCGCCATTATCACTTCGGACGGCCTTCAGTTTCTTTCCCTTCTGATGCTCAGCTAGAGTATAAAATTGTTCAAATATATTGATGACTTAGTCCTTGGTTTTCAGTGGGTATACCCACATCTTCCTGAAACAATCGTCACTAAAAGAAACAAAGTACTAGGCTTCACCGAATGACTTCTCTTTAAAAGGTCCACATACATCAGTGTGGATAAGATCAAGCATCTTCACCTTTATGGAGGATGAGTCTCCATGGAATGAGACTCCCCTTTACTTGCCAGCCAAATAGTGAGAACACGTATTCAATCCGTCATCCTTGACTCCAGGGATAAGGCTCTTACTGGCCAGATCACACAATCCACGTTCACTTATGTGGCCCAACCTCCTGTGCCATAAGTTCTCAGACTCCTTGCCACTTATGGCATTCACGTCCCCGGCCATTGCACAGGCCTTCCTCACATACAGGCCGAAGCACTTTTTCCTTCTTACCACAACAAGAGATCCTCTGGTCAATTTTTACTCACCTTCATAGAAAGTATTACAGTAGCTTTCATCATCCAGCTGACCGGCTGATATAATATTCAACCGGATATCAGGGACATGACGCACATCCTTCAATATCAGTTTCGTCCCATTTTTGGTGACCAGGACATCACCTCAGCCTACAACCAGAAATATTCCTTTATTTTCTATTCTTATCACTCCAAAATTGCCTAGAGTACAGGATGTGAATAGTCCTCTTCTGGATGTAGCATGCAGGGAAGCGCTACAGTCGACCACCCAACCGGCCTCATGATCCGTCATGCTTGCAACTTTTATTCACATGTCACAAGGAAGTTGCCTCCTGTGACCACTAAGACCGAGGATGTTTCCTCTCCTCGTCCCTTATCCCCTATCTCTTTCTCTGTATTTTCACGCTTCCACTTAAAATAATACTTCTTGATGTGTCCCTTCTTGTAACAGTGATGGCACTCAAGGTTTTGATACCTTAATTGTGACTTGCTACGACCTTTCTCTTCTGGTTTATGGCTGCGACCTCTGCTCCTTTCCCTGGATTCGATCACAAGTACCTCAAAGTCAGAGGATAGCGAGGTCCCTTATGACCGCCTTGACTCATTCATAAGTAAGGAAGTAATAATCTCGTCCAACCTTAGTGTATCCTTTCCAAATAATAAGGTTGTGACGATATGATCATAGGAGACCGGCAGAGAGGCCAGTAGTACCAATGCCTTGTCCTTCTCCTTGATTTTCTCATCAATGGTGGGCATCTGTATTAGTATTCTGTTAAACTCATCCAAATACTTCTCAAAACTTCCACCTTCTGACAACTGTAAGTCATAAAATTAATTCTTTAGATATAGTCTGCTTGTCAAAGATTTGGATTTATATCGACCTCTAACTTCTCCCAGACCTCCATCGGATCAGTCAGGCCAAGGATCTCTTCGAGAGTGTTGTCCATCAGGAATAGTTTAATGGTACAATTGGCAATGTCTCTTTTATCTTGCTATTCATTATCAGTCAGATTTACAGGCTTTGCATCCTTCTTCAATGCCTTCACTGTTCCCTCTCTGATTATAATATTCTTCACCCTCTCTTGCCAGAGGATAAAATTATCCTACCTATTAAACTATTCCACGCTAAATGGTAGATTCTTCGATGATGATGACGCTATTTAAACAGAGTTCTCAGCCTATCTCTGATACTACTTGTTGGGGTTAGATGGTATCCGACTACCCTCACAAATAGATACAGTAAAGGAATGAGGAAGAAGAAAATAAACACACGAATTTTACATAAAAAATTCTTAACAAATAAGGAAAAAATCACGGCACAAGCAGTCCACAGAACCAATTCCACTATGTGAGGCAAGGAATAATTTTTACTATTACACAGTCACAAAAGAAATAAAAAAATCAAAGAACATAGCACAAGCAATACAAGAATACACAGTGTTGCTCACAATTCTCTCCTTCCTTCACCGTTTTCACTTTTTCTATTCCTCACACTTAGCCACACACACACCTCCGCAAGTCCATCTACTTGCTTTTAATATAAAAGCTCATATTCCGTAAATTTGAGGAATATTTTATATCCCCCGATAAAATCTATCCTGACCAACAATATGAATATACTCTGTATAAAAATTACTAATACATAACCGTCTGAGATCACGTATGTTCAGAAGATCTGTTGTGCTGGCAACCTTCTAGATTTCCTTGGTGGACGGCCAACATTCCACCATCTGCTTCTTTCACAAGGCCGGTCAACGCCCATTGGCCGTCCTCTTCACAGTGCTGGACAATTGTCTGTCTGGAATCCCTCAGCAATGTTAGGGGACTCATGCTTACAACCGGTCAATATATTGACCGATCATTATTACCCGTCCAAAAAATTTCAGTATAGTAGCACACAAGATCCACGTGCTCCATCCAAGTTCTCCGGTTACAAAGACTTTCACACTGAAGTGATTTCCAACACTGTCATACTAAAATAGCTCCAATAATATTTTATTCTAACTCAAAATTACCTAAAAACTATTAGATTGTCAAAAGGATTGAAATGCTTCACTAACTATTATCAGTGTAGATGAGATATTGTTAACAATTGACACACTATATTAGCAATGGAACTACAAATTATAAGTTAATTAATTGATTAGTAGTTTGCAATCTTTTCACTAAGTTCATGTTCATTACAACGGAACTCATGCCCCAAATTTTGGGAATCACAACATCGATTGGTTAAAGTATGAAAGGGTCACGTTTTACTTGTTAAAGAACATGCCTTCATTCTCCTATAATACCACTCTAACACGCTTATTTGGTCATTTTCATGATAGGTCCAAAGCTTCTATGACTCCTCTTCTATAAATCAACAGGTCCAATCAGGTCAAAAAGTCCACAATGAGGCAACAAATGTCTATGTCCAAAATTAGTTAAGTATTCCTAACACTTTTAGAGATAAAAATCCTAAAGCAAAAGGCTTCTCAAATTCTCCTTATCTTCCTTTTCTCCCCTTCAGATAAAAACAGAGTCAATGTCGTGATGCTTCAATACGAAAAATATATGTTTCTCTTGAAAAAATATCCGACAACCACTCTTCATTATCCATCTTCCAAAACATTTAAGAGAGAACAAAACTTGCCTTATAGAAATCTCTATCTTCTCTCCTCACGCAAGACTGTCTTTTGTTACAAAAAACGTAATCATTTTAAATCTTTCGTATTTTAATTTGGCTAGTGTAATACTGACTTTAACTAGTGTAAGAGGATAAACTGACATTATGAACTATTGATTGTGTTGTTCTATGTAGAATTCGGTTTATTTGATTGTGAATCTCTATAATAGTCTCTCTAATTAAATTCATTTTTAATGTACGTATCATTTCACATATTGAAAATAGTTAACTATTTCACTTGTATCTGCTATCGAATAAAACAACTGTCAAAAAACATGTGACCCTAAACTTTAGAATGTCTGAGAACAGTCAGATATATATAATTTTATATCTGCATTATAAAAAAAAAATCTGCTAACTAAGCTAGCCTAAAAGCATGAATCCATCATTTGAAGATGTGGATATTTTCCGTAGGAGATGCACCATGAAATAAAAAGGCAGTCCAATACACCATCCTCTTAAAATATGATGATTAAAAGATGGAAAAATATATATACCTTTTATCCTGCAATGTAAAAAAGTTGTTCACTAAGCTTCCATAGAATCGTTGTCAATTATAAATAATAATAATATAAAATAATACAAAATTTGTTAATATTTTATATAATATCTCTAATTATTATACACCAACGAGGAAATGAAGAGAACGATATTTTTTGCATGGTGGGGTGTTTAAAATTATATAAATCTATTTTATAATACAGCAATTATTTTATTTTGTAATATTTCAAATCATATTAAAGATTTATATAAATCGAAGAATTAACTGCACCGTACGGTATCTGCGAAGGAAAGGAAGATAAACAGCCTTCTTCTCTTCTTTGCTTTCAATTCCCCCATTATTCTGCAAATCAGCCATTGAGATACCAGAAGAGCTTCTGAAATTCAAATTCCATTTTCTCTTTGGAGTCATCTTCTCGGTCGTTATCTTCGACCGCACCAATCTAGCGTCGAGCTTGAAGGCAACGCAACTTCATTGAACCGCATCATGGATGTCGCCATTGATGAACCGACAGAATAAGGAATCAAGAATATAACGCAGACAGATACAATTATTCAACGGGAGAAATTTTTCTTCTGAAATCTTTCGTTTTTGTTTTTTCAGATAATGTAATTTTCAAGCCAATCGATTGCATACTACTAAAATATTAGATCGAAGTTTTTTTTTTAAAAAAAATATTTACCCCGAAATATTGCATTATGTTTTTTATTTTTTTTCTTGAAGAGTATTTTGAGTTTTTTTGGATCCTTTAAATAACTTTTATATTTCTAAAATAAATAAATATTTTAAATTAAAGAAGCCCATAGTGAAATTATTCATGTTATTTATGGATAGACCTTAAAAAATTTAAATTATTTTGGACCGGCCATACCATTTAAAATATTAAAAGATTCTTTTTCTTTTTTTTTGTTGTGCAGAAATATTGAATATAGGTGTTATGATAGTAACTCACCCTTGTTATAAAATTAATCATATATTATAAACTATACTTGTAAGTATTAATGGCAACACTATAGTCTAAGCTTTCAACATTAATCATATGTGAATTGATATTTGAAACTAATATAAAGTCATTGTTGAGATGCGAATCTCCTTATTTGAATCTGTGAGAAAATAAATCGATAATTCATAACAAACAATAATAATTATAAATTATAAGACTGATGAGTCTCTGGATCCAAATTGTTGGATTAGGGAGCCTCCTAGTCTTATATAGCGGGTTGAGCTCAGGCAAGTCTGGTATCCATCTCTAATAACTTGCGTCCTATACATTACAATGAACAAATAACATGTTAAGAAATTGGTGGAACTCACTCCCCAAGTTATCCTCTGATACTCAAATCATATATCTTTTCAAGAGAAAAGAAATATTGAGGATACTATGTGCAATGATACACGGGTGAATTGGGAATAAGAGTGATGGCGTAGGCCTTGGCTCCAGTGGTTACGCTTGATGGGGAGCAGCTTATGAGTGATGTCAAAGGGCTCGATTCTAGTTGATGCGCCTAACAGAGAGCAGCTTACGAATGGTGTCGGAAGGCTTGACTCCAGCGGATGCTCTCAGCAGAAAGCGACTGTTTTGAGAGAAAGAGAGAGAGCTCTTTGTTTTGTCTGGTCAATCGAGAGCAATGATCGTTCTCTTCTTTCATCGACAGGGTTGAAGGGTATTTGTAATACTAGTGTCGATGTAATTTTGGCATCAATCCTGGTGAAAGCTATCCCTCTAAGATTCATCGGACTATCCTGGTGACCGTGGAGGCCATCGATATCGGTTGTCATTTTGTAGTGGTTGTACGACATTTGGTACTCCTCGACGGACATCTGGCAAACTGTCCCATTGGTAGCTGCAGATGCCGCATGCTTGCTTATACTGTTACGATCAGACTGTCGATTGCCAGACTAGAGGGCTCCCTGTGCCGCAATAGGTAGGTCTACCTGGGCTGTCTACTTAGCCCGCTTGGTCTTGTCCTTGTCTGCTCGTTATAAGTTGGGCCTTGATTGGGCCGATCCTGGTACCTCCTGAGCCTCGCCTTGCTGGATCTTGTCAAGCCTCAATCTCCATGGCACGATGATGGATGGACCGGGTGATGGGTCGACCTATAGTAGTACAGGACCCATCAAAGACACAAAATTTTATGTAAAAAGTCCATTTAAGATATGAGAAAAAAAACCATGAGATTATAAGTTTAAAAAATATCAACTAAGATGTGAGTTTTAATCATAAAAATCTTCAACAAATATAATGACACAATACCTTATAATAATAAACCAAAATAATAAAGAATATAAAATAAAAAAGAAGAAATATAATCAATAAAATATCAGTCATAATAATAATAATAAATTATTCAAGATTGGTAAAAAATAAAACACGATTTGAGACTCAAACGAAAAGTAAATCTTCCTCTTTTTTTTCTCTTTCTTTTCATTTTTGTACTGTGTTGGCACTCAATAACACAATTTGA
Source organism: Nepenthes alata (assembly GCA_028571085.2). Lineage (NCBI taxonomy): Eukaryota > Viridiplantae > Streptophyta > Magnoliopsida > Caryophyllales > Nepenthaceae > Nepenthes > Nepenthes alata. Next base: position 9,965 of record JAOVVI020009790.1, read on the forward strand.
CACAACACCTTATAATAATAAATATGAGTAATAAAGAATATAAAACAAATGATGAGAAATGTGACCAATAAAATATAATTCACAATAATAAGAATAAAGTATCCAAGATTTATGGAGAGTAAAATACGATTTGAGACTCAAACGATGAGTAAATCTTCATCTTTTCCTCTCTTTCTTTTCTTTTTTCACTATGTTGACACTCAATAACTCAAAGAACCATAATAATAACACTAACACCATGAAAAGACAACATTATATTAGGAACGGCGTATGAGCGTCCATCAGACGCATATTAGGAGCAAGCCTACTGTACAAACTGTTGGCCGTAAAGAGGGCGGCCTACTATTCAGGCACAATAGATCGAAGAAAAGGAAATCAAAGCAAGAACAAAGACACACAAATTTTACGTGAAAAACCCGTTAGAATTAAGGGAAAAACTACCGGACGTTGAGTCCGTAAAAGTGCACTATGTATGAGATAGAGTTTACAAAACAATGAGGCGGAAATGCACATACACACTTTTGTTAAGCCTTCTTCCTCTCCTCTGTTTTCTTCTTTCTCACACACTCATACACAACACTCTGTCACTTCAGCTCTACAACACTTGTTCTCAACTTCACACACTTATATCACCCTAACCAGCCTTCTTATATACACATATAAGAATGTACATTATGGTCGGGGTAGCAGCAGGTCCACCATGTCCTACTCCATGGTTAGTGCACGGTTTCCAAGAAGCATGTGTCAACTCAGCAGTAGGTGGCGCATGCCTACAGTAGCAGAGGACAGATCAGTTGTCATTTGGTTTCCAATGTTATCTAAACAGGCAGGTCAACCTTCACCATTTCAGACACGGCAGACATTCTGAGTTTCCTTAATGAGACGGTCAACCTTGTTGACCGTCCTTCCATGTAGAACTGGTCAACATTCTGTTGACCATCTTTCCATACAGATCCGGTCAACATTAAGTTGACCGTTCTGCCATCCAGACCGGTCAACATCTTGTTGACCGTCTTTACAGTTGTCCTGAGAACCCTCATCAATGGACGGTCAACATGGTCCTTCAGACGGTCAACTATGTTGACCGTCCGTTGACCGTCCATCCGATCAACATTCTGTTGACCGAAATTTTTTCACGTGAGAGATTTTCAGCACAAACGACACACGAATGCCCCTCGAGCGGTCAACACACGATTCGTATGGCATCGGGCGTACCATTAGATGATATATCAAATAGGTATGACACTAATAGGAGAGTGATTCAAGATTCAAAAATTATTATTGTTTTTTATTGGCATAAACTAATACTTAATTTATTAATAAATAAAATAAACTCAAAATTAGAGTCAAATATAGAATTTAAGGCATTGATGAAGTATTCAAATTTGCCATAAATTGGTGGACAGAATGTAACCAAATCCTAAAAGAGATCGAGAAGTACACGCTCCCTGATCCCTTCCCCCCGCGTGTAGTCGTGCTCTCAAAATGAACAGACACTCTCGTTTTTATTGACTTAATTTTATAAGAAATATCAAATAATTCACACAGTTATTACCCATTTAAAATTTATAATTTTATATGGAGAGTCTATTATTTATATTAAAAATTTTAATAAATTCTATATACATAAAAAAAAAAAAAAGATGCACAAATAATATTGATCGAAATTTATTCTTGACCCTTTAAAATAAGACTATTTTACAAAGTATGCAACTGAGTTGATAGAAATTATGACAGTATCTTCTCGGGAATTAAATTAAATTCATATATAATAGTGATAATTATTAAAATTACTATAATTTTTAAATATTTTTAACATTATTACACGACTCGATTTTACTAATTACAGAGAATTTGACACCTTTTTATTATTGTATAATGTTTTAATTTTACTAATCTTCTTTCTAAATTTAAATAAAAATTTAAGGGAATAATTATATGAAAAATTATATAAATTTAGAAAAAAGTTAGAAAACAAAAGATGATATATATGTGATTCATAAAGATGATATTTACTTTATTTTATGCGATGCCAATTGCTAGTAATTTTGACTTTTATATAGATCAATTGCTATCATGTATAATTATTAATTACATATAGAACATTTAACATCTTTTTATTATTATATGAAGTTTTAATTTCATTAATCATATCGATAGTTTTAGTTTTTTTTAATAAATTTTATAAATTATATTTACAACCTTTTAACTTTTTTCTTTATTTATTAGCACAATTATTTAATTTTTTCAATTTAGTAAAAAAAATATATATAAATTAAGGGGAAAAAATAGAAAATAAAGAATGAGAGAGACCCAGATGTATTTATCAAAGTATATGCTCCATTAAAGAAGCTATATACTTTAATTTATGTAAAAAAAATAAGGGAATAAAATATTGCTTATAGAAAAACAAAGACTCCACCCCATGGCAGATTGATGATTGCTAGCATATTGGGCATTTTTATTCTGAATAAAATACTCATGGGCGCTTCTCAACACTCATCGGGTGCCTTTATTCTGGACAAATAGTATACGTACTTGGATCAGGTATCTATTATATGACACTCAATAATTTATTTCTGATCAGGCTACAACTCTTGCGATATCGAGTATACTACTGAACGATATATTAAATAGGAATAAGATTCATAGGGGAGTAATTTACGATCCGAAAATTATTATTGTTTTTTATTGGCATAAACTAATGCTTAATTTATTAATAAATAAAATAAACTCAAAATTAGAGTCTAATATAGAATTTAAAGTAAAACCTTCAATTTATAAATTTAGAGGGCTATCTCCCTAGAGTGCATCCTTTTCGGGTGGGCTCTCCCTATGAACTTATTCTTGTATCAATGGTACTTTCATTGAGATCGGTCCCGACTCAAAGAAGGCTACCCGAGGAGGATTCTGACCAGAAAGGGTTACCTGCGGAGGGGCTGACCTGTTGCCGATGTGTCGAGACGGAGTAAAGTATTGTAGAGTGTAGCCGCTGACAAAGGGGAGAAGAATGATACGAGTCCTATATCAGGGAGCTTAAGACAGAACATTCAACTTATAAGTTTATGAAACTCTGCCCCCGTAGGGCGTCCTTTGGGACAAGGCTCTCCCCCTGAACTTGTGCTCACATCATTCTATATGCATAAAAAAATATTACACTAATAACATTAATCAAAATTTATTCATGACCCTTCAAAATAAGACTAGTTTACAAAGCATGCAACTGAGTTGATAAAAATTATGACAATATCTTCTTCGGTATTAAATTAAATATATGTATATTATGTTAGAAATTGATGTGGCTAAAACAACCATAAAAGCGAAATTTAGAATCGATTATTATACCTCCGGCCATTTGGTGCTCTGTTTTTCGACTTGTGATTCGGATCGGCCCCGTGCTTCTGGACACTCCTTCACTCGTTTAGATGGTGTATTG
>JAOVVI020009791.1:0-13022 GCA_028571085.2 Nepenthes alata
TCTTTCCCTATTCCTCTAGAAGGGACATAAAGTCATGTGGCTCAATGTAGGCTACATTGATACAAAATTTTAGGGTGGAGATACTAAATAATAAAACCCACCCATTAGTTCATAAATCCCTTGCACCACGGATAAAAATATCAATATTGGTATAGGTCACGGTTGTATCTATATCGGATATATTGGATAATACGTATCGATATCGGATAAAAAAAACTCTAAAAATCGTAAGCTAACTAACTTGTATTGGTCGATATATCGTCCAAATATTGATCGTATTAACCGTATTTTGAATATCGGCCTATATGTCGGCTGATATGGAAATATATTGCGATATTGTCGTAGTATTAAAAAATATCAGTACTAGGGGGCTCTACACCGATACTTATTGGCCAATACTTGCATCCATGCCTTGCACTCCAATCCATACAACAAAAACTACCAGTCAGTATATGATTTCTAATTTGCCAAAAAAAAAAAAAAAACTCAAACACCTAAAATTGAATGAGCATTGATACAGTCATTTGTTATTAAAGCTGTTTCAAGGATTCACCTATCCCGTGAATCTGAAATGAGCTTATTGATAGCCGATTCAATGTACCAACCAAATATAAGAACACCTATCAAGCTGTTCGGTCTATGATCCATTATATCCTTTGCACTGTACTTCTTGGGAATTATTGTAATAAACATAGCATTAAAAGCAGTTACAAATCTGACCGACTAGTGGAATTCAGCAAAAAAAATCTTGAGACTTTTTGATGGTTACTTAAAATCTTTCTGGAAAATGCCACAGTTTGGTCCTGTAGCTTATTTACAAATATTTTGATTTGCGATCCTGGCAGAAAGACAGTATTTGATAATGCATTATATTCAAGTTTGGGGAAGGCTATGTGGTGTTGAAATTCTAGTGTGTCATGTTTGTTATTGATGATTTGGCTCTTGATGTTCTCCATGCAGTGGGTTGATTGTGTTTCTCAATTGTTGCGGATGTATCCTTTCGCTTTTGAGTTCTCCTCGGTAGGTTTCTTCCTATTAGTTGGAGCATTTCACACCTGTATGTTTTTTATTATGTTGAGGAATAGATTTGTGATTCTGCTATTTATTCTAATTCACTTAGGTATTCTTGGTTGATTTCTTGGACTGTGTGCTTTCATGTCGCTTTGGGAATTTTTTGTGCAACAGGTAAACTTTTTCCCCGGCATCAGCTAATGCAACTTTTTTTGTGCTTTCATGTCGCCACTTGACTTTTTATCTCTTTCCTTTTTTGATTAACCTTATTTTTTTTTGGAGGGGGGGTGTAATGAGCTGAATTTCCTCAGCCAGAAAGAGGTGTGGAATATATTGAATCACTACTTCATGTCATACATTCTAATTATGGAATAGTTGGACATTACCAGAAGTGGACTGTATTGTTGAAGAGGCATCAGATGTGGAAAGTATCAACCAACGAGTAAAAAGGATAAAAAGAATATCATCAGCTATTGTGCAACCAATTCTGTGCTCACTCAAAACCATTCCATGATTCCTTTCCGTTTGTGAGGCACAGGAAGAGGTAGTATAAAATAGCTACTTGTTTTGAACATTGAGATGCCCCTGTTAGGTTGCATATAAAGTGTAGTGAGGTAAATTTTCCATAAAACTGCTATAAATGAAGCGGGACTTGCTGACGAAAGGCTTGACAATATTGTTACTAGCTTTTAGTGCACACAATGTGATATAAGGAAAATTATAAACATGTCCAGATGATTAAATTCTGTTCCAAAAAATATATATATATATAGTAGTATCAGAGTTTATTGTGTATTTATAGATTAAGGATTCCTAATTACTGGAATCCTAATTAAATAAAAGATACGTCTAAATATGCCTCCTACTTTGCATTGAAACTTATTTTTCCAAACAGTGTTGAGGAAATTGTCTCAAAGAACAATCTTCTTTTCGACAAGCAAAGAACAAAGAATGGAAATAAGGCTGCATGACTTGAGCAGCCTTTGTGCTTGGAGTTGGCGGCCAAACAGTGACTTGGGAAGGCCGTGTCAGCTGTTTGCAACTTGCAATGGAGGTTTGCAGTGGTGGGCGCTCTTCTTTGGTGGTGTGCAAATTGATTTGTTTGTGGCTAGGATTTTGGTCTCAAATTGTGAGATTAGATCAGATCTATTCCAAGTTGGACAAATTGAAAATCAATTTCAGTAAGCTATGGCTGTAATTGGGCAAATCAACATGCAATTGATGATTTGGGTTTCAAATTTAGGATATATGGAAGTTTTTGGCCAGTTAGGGTTTGTGAAAATTGTAGCTCTTCACAAGGACGGTTTTGGTGTGTTAGTTGACCTATTTTTTATAGGTTTGGAGATTGTCAGCTTATCTGAATGTGGCAGTGGTTGCAGCTGTGAGGCAATTGTATGTGGTGTGTGGTGGATGGTGGGCCCAGCTGGTACGATGTGTTGTAGTAGTGTTTGGATGGTTTCTTTGCTTGAAAGCAAGAGATTTTGTCTAAAGAAGACAATAACGGCAGCAGTTAGGCTTTGATACCAATTGATGTGGGAAAATTCCTAAACATGGGACAAACCTAAAAACAACCACATTCCATTCCAAAAATTAGAATTATAATTGATAATATATTGTGTGCGTTTGGATAGAAGCTTTCTAATTTAATTGAAAATCTAAATAAATGAATTTAAAACATCTCAATAATATGTTTCATAATTTGCATTTGGTTAACAAACAGGTATCACAAATCATTTAGATTAGTCCTTGAGATGCATACTTTGCAAATCAATTTAGAGTACGATGCATTAGAATAGCTTCTTGTGGGCCATTTCTTAAGAATAGTCTTTGAGATATTGAAATTCTGGTGCATGGGATGCCCGCATGATCAACATAGTATTTAATTTTTGAATTTGCAATTTTATATTGCAATTAATTGCATTAAGAATTGTTACTTATATCATAGATGAAAATATCGGTTTCGATTGCTGTCATATTGGTATCAGACATTTAGGACAATATATATCGATATCGAATATATTGGTTAGAAAAAATTTCTAAAAATCATAAGCCAACAGGCCCATATTAGTGGATATATTAGCTTTGTTGGTTGATTCAGAGATATATCATGATATTATTGCGGTATTAGAAAATATCGGTATCGAGAGGCCCGGTACGGATACATATCGTCCGATATGATATATATCGGCTGATATTTGTATCCATGATATATATCAAAAAAAGGAAAAAAATAGGGATGTTCTTTATGCCAACTGTCACATAGTTGGAGCATCAATCCTAGTTCACATTAATTAGTGTGTGTCTGTGATATAGTTGTCCACATGACATGACCCGTAACAGCGTTATATTAATAAAAACCATAAATGTATAAGGACCAAAATCAGCAAGTTATGATGCTCATTCTTGTAAACTTTAAAAAATTTCTTCCAGCGCATTGTAGTACAGGGCCATAACAATTATGTTTTGCTACAGAAAGATGCAAACACAAATTCTCTTATCCTAACAATTGTCAAATAAGATATTGGATTATAAGTAATGGTATTACACTGGAATTGGAAAAAAAAAGGAATCATTTCATCCAAATAATTTGTGGTATTGTATTTACAACAAAAACTACCTATCGGCATTGTGGACATAAAGGTTGCATAAATGTGATTCTCTCTAGTGCCCACAATCTAGGAAACCTATCAGCATTTACAACAAGAACAACCTATCGGCATTGTGGAGGTAAGGTTGCATACATGCGATTCCCTCTAGAGCCTGCAATTTGGGAAACCTTGTGCACTTGGCCATCATTCTCCTAACCTGTAAAATGAAAAAATTCCTTCCATATGCTTTTCTAAGGTGGTAATCAAGTAACACAAGGTGATTTAAGTCAATTTTGCATTCACCAATAAAAAATCTATGCATGATAGAAGAGTATGTATATTTGAAAGAGTCTCTATCCACCACGAAAATTAAGGGTATATGGGCATAAAAACTCACATTTATGCTCACGCTAAGAAAATTGTATCCATGTGTGAGTCTGAAGCTGAAATAAGAGGTGAAATAGTCATTGGCAATGATTCCATTAACCAAGAAAACTAACAACTGCCATATAGACTTCTGAGCAACATCGTGTTTCAACTGATATATTAATTACTAAACTGAAATTCTGTGGAGAATAAAGCTAATACAAAAGTAGTTGTATGTGATAATGTTAACACAAAAGATGGTACAACTCGTCTCACATTTTATCACTCGTAACTGTACCCAAAACTAACTTAGGTGGGCATCTATCCATTAGATTTGGTAAGTATTCTTTTTATGCATTCTTTTTACATTAATGAAATGCAGGTAGCCTGCATAGGACCTCAAAGTGGAAAATCACACATTTGGTTGCATAGTCAAAGCAAAATGTTCTGAGATTATGAGTGTCAATAATGTTGCGTAGCAATCAAAGAATGCAACTGATATAGCGAACAACAAAGAAAAAGACTGAGTCCATCGACTTGGCAAATGCTGCCTCTTTTGGGGACTTTGGGGGGGGACAAATTTAGGTTCTCACATTCAAAACCTATTTGCTAAGGTTCAGAGAGCTTTTTAGAGTAAGATATAGAACGATAACAACAAAGCTTTATGACCTACAAAGTAGGGCTTCATAGATTAACACATAATATTGACCTGTTTCAGAGAAATCTGGTTTTTAAGACTTCCTTGGTAGTTTTGGTGGAAGGATAATCAAGATGTAATTACCATCGAGAGGGAAATTCAGTTGTGGTTCTTGATGTTTCAAGTGGATAATCAATATATATACTTATGTTGTCAGAAGAAGTGCATTATTTTCTGGTAAGTAAAATGTTTGTATCATTTGATAAAGGAGCCAATGCATAAGGAATGTAATTATATGTTTGCTTATCATGGAAAGGTTTGCTTTCCATGTTGAAAAGCTACCATTTCCTTCCCAATCTTGCTGTGGAGCATTCGAATATGAATTCTGACTTATTTTCTCCTACGTTTGTCCTTTCAGTGAAAAAGAGAGGCAACAACCTGGAGTTTCTGATGCTTGTGGATGTTTATGGAGTTATTTGTCAGATTTGCGTGCCTCTGGGGGTCATTCTCATATGCACTACAATCTCTTTTATGATCCAACAAAGCATGATGGTCCACTATTGCCTCCAGCTGCAGCTTTAGCCCCTACACTATGGCCCCAATTCCACCTTCGTTGGTCTTGCCCTAAAGAAGTTGTAGCTGGGGACATGGAATCTAAATTTAGAAGTATGGCTAACAAGTTATCTGAACTACATAAGGTAAGTGATTGATTAGACCCAATCACCCCCAATCCTCCATCTCAGTAGGAAGGAGATTAATGGCAAACATAGATAGAAGGGAAAAGAAAGTTAAAAATGATTTAGAAGCAAATGGAAATTGTTAAGAATTAAGTTGAGTGTGTTGAATTGATTAAGCACCACCAGTATTAGAAATAAGACTGTAGTTGTTAAGAAAAAAAGCAAATTAAAATCATTTAGAATAAATGGAAATTTCTATTTTGAGTAAGTGAAGCAAATCGAGATTACTAAGAATAAAGCTTATCGTATTAAATTGAATTGAATAATCAGGACAAAGTATAGAAACCTAAGAGAAGCATCTCTAAGGATATTCTACTTTTAATTGACCCAGCTAATATTATGAATATCTCGATATAATCTATAGAAAATTAAAAAAAATATACTGAACAATCTAGAAACACGGCATTCTTTAACCTTTTCTTCGAACATGAGATGGATTGTAGGCACCATGTTGAGTTTAACAATTAATTTATGATGTAAGGATCTATTGCTGATAATATCTTTTCTTAAATGAGAACCAAAATTGTCTGTAAATAGAAATCAAAACTCAATATAATAGGTCACTGGAACAGTGCATATATATGGAACACCCATGACTATATGCAAACTAAAATTAGAACCCAAATACTATCAAAATAAATAAATAAATAAATAAAAATATATATATATATATATGTGTGTGTGTGTGTGTGTGTGTGAGAACATTGGTTTGTCCAGTCTCCTGCAATGAAATCAGAACCTAACACCGTCAAACAAGGACGAACAATTGTGCAGTATTCTGCACTCACAAAATTTAAAGCAGTTGAAAAAACATAGTAGAATAGAGTGCAACAAACTGCTCGAGCACTATTAATGGATTGTCAAGGGCATTGTTAGGGTACTGTTTTTGCAATTGCTTGACGTATGCCATGAGAAGTCCTTCCCAATGTACGAGGTCCTCATGCCAAAGCAGGATAATGAAGTCTACTAGTAGAGATTAAAAACAGACCACGCACAACGAAGACGAAATTTGGGTGGGATCCTGTGTGCTATATCAAAAGGCTAGCTGGCCGCTGGCTGTGTTGGATCAAACAAAGGAATGCTGTAATACCATGGAGAATAAAGTTGATGAGTGTTAAATTGAATGAAGTAATTTTGAGTGCAATGCATAAACTTATGAATATAAAAACCTAAAAGGGAAGCATCCCATTGGATATTCTATCTATAACACCCAGATGCTATTATTAATATCTGGATTTAATGTAGAGCTAATTGAAAAATAATATCAACTGATCTAGAAACAAAATAATCTTTAGTAGACTGCACAAGAGAGATGCCAAAATCTAAAGTTAAATTGAGAGATTGATAAGCAAGGCCAATTTGTGAGATGATCATAAATCCGCTGTTATGTAAACAGCATATACACCTCGGATGATAATAGTTACAGCCATCATTAGTAAACAGAACTGATAATGCACCAGCAAAAACAGATGAGTAATCTGTTGATGAGATTGTTAGAGCAGTTGCAGCATATTACCAGCTTGTAAAATGATTATTGTTAATTAGCTTAAGTGGTTAGCAACTTGTATTGAAGCAACAGACATGTATATGATCTACTAGGCATGCATAATTTAGGAGGATGATTAAATGAATCGGTTTTTGGATGGACTGCCTGTTAGGAAATAGATTTGCTGTTTCTTATCTCTCCTTTCTATTTTTGCCGTTCTGCTCTCGTTTTTCCCTCCCTTTCTTCTCCTTCTCAACCTCCATTTCTTGTAATTTACTATCTTCCTTTAGTAGTGAGGAGTAATTGATCTCTAAAGCACTACAAAAGGGGATCAGATTCTTAGTTCCTATCTTGAAAATTCAGCAATTCCTCATCAATGCAGCACTCTGATTCTTCACATATTCAATTGCTGTTGTGACAAACAAGAAGACATCAGTTGAACATCAACTCAAGCAGTTCCAGATTGAGTTGCAAGACAAGTATGAGTATCAGTTTCAAGCTCATCAGTAGTCCATGGAAAACAAGATCAGTATGGTATTCATCTCTGAAATCAAACAAATGCTGCAGCAGAAACCAAGTCCTTCCTTCCACAAATAACACACAAGGACTTTCATCAAACCAGGTTTTATCTGTATCTCCAAATCCTCAAACCAGAACCGTCAACCAAATTCCAACTCTTGACAACACACAAACCGCAAACAAGTTTTCACCAACCCAAACTGGACTTTCCCATGTTTATTGGCCGTCACATAAGATTTTGGATCTTTTAGTGCCAAAAATATTTCTGCTTCTAACAAATTCTATTCCACCACAAGATTGAAAGAGCTTCTGCCTATTTGGAGGGTAGGGCTGCAACCTGGTTCCAAGGTTACACTATCATAATGTCACATAATTCTTGGAAAATCTTCACGGCTGTTATTTGTGCAAGATTTGGTGACAAACCTTTTATTGATATCGAATAGTAATTCCACAAGCTCCAACAAAAAGGCTCCTTGGAACACTACCAAGATTAGTTCAAAGAACTCGAGGCCTTAATGCTATAGCAAAACCGTGGTCTTTCTGATACTTATTTCTTCTCCAGTGTTCTAAGTGGCCTCGAGGAAGAATTGAGACACATGGTGAAGCTGCTCAATCCCTCTTTCCTACATCATGCCTTTCAGTTATCTTTTTTGCGAGAACAAGCAATTGAAGCTTTAAACAAGAAAAACAAACCAGCATATAAATCACACTTAAAAACCAACACCTATCCTGATTTATTGCATACTATCAACAAACCACAAATGCCTAAACCAGAAAATAACCACCCATCTGCCATGACTCTTGAGCAGAGAGGAACATTAGGCCTTGCTCTAAATTTCCGGCCATTGATGCTCGGTCAAGCAATACAATGCCATTTTCATTGACCAAGAAGACATAGAAGCGCAGGAAATCGGTGAACAACCTCTGGAAATTGAGGAAGTGTCTGAAATATCTGTACATGTTCTATCAGTTGAGCCTTCTAACAGCACCATTACAATCAAATGGTCAAGTCAAGCCACAATCATCACATCTTTATACTCATTGACAGTAGCAGCACACAGTTTCTTGGATCCCAAGATTATATCTGTCACTAAAGCCCAACATCATACAAAACTCATTAAGGTCTCTATGAATTTCTTGTGATGCCTTTTGGTCTCACCAATGCACTTGCCACATTTCAGTCTCTCATGAGTAACATCTTTTAAGCTCAACTTCAAAAATTTGTTCTAGTTTTCTTTGATGACATATTATAGACCAAAATTTGATCTTCATTTACTTCATTTATCTCAAGTTTTGTCCTTCGTAAGGCAGCACAAACTTTCCAAAATGTCTAAATGTTCCTTTGGACAGCAATAAATTGAGTACTTAGGATGCATCATCTCCAACAAGGACTTGCTACTGACCAATCTAAAACAGCAGCAATGCTGAATTGGCTAATTCTTAACTCCACCAAAGCTGTTTGTAAATTCTTGGGACTCATAGCTTACGACAGAAGATTCATCCAATCATATGGCGGCATAGCTAAGCCATTAACTGAAATACTCAAGATAGCAAATTTTCAGTGGTCTCAAGAGGTCATGAGTGTATTTCAGTCTCTCAAACAAGCAATGACACATGCACCAGTTCTGGGTCTCCCTGATTTACATGATACCTTTACAATTGAGACAGATGCATCCATCACAGGTATAGGAGTCGTTCTATGAAAAAAGGCCAACCAGTTGCCTTTATTCGCAAGTCACTTGAACCAAGAAACCAAGGTTTGCCAGCCTATGAATGAGAACTTCTAGCCATCTCTTTTGTTGGTACCAAGTGGAGCCATTTTGTACACCACTGGCCCTTCATCGTCAAAACAGATCAAGAGAGCTTAAAGTATTTGTTGGAACAGAAGTTCACATCAGCAATTCAACACAAAAGCCTTACCATAACTGCTGGGACTTCAATACACAAGTCAGTACAAAAGAGGAGTACAGAATGTAGTGGTAGACTCACTATCCCGGTAGTTTGAAGACTCTCAATTGTGTGCTATTTCATCGATTATTCGTCAGTTGATTTTGGAGGTCAATGACAGCTGCCAAGGTGATTCTATTGCTTCTTCTTTACAGGCAGCTTTACTGATCAACCCAGAGGGACAACCACCATTTCACTTCACAGTTAGACTCCTCAAATATCACAACAGAGTATAGATTGGCTCTAGCAAAGATCTTAGAGCTCATTTACTTGCTGTTCTCCAATTTGGGGTCATGCTGGTATATTGGCAACCTATAAAAGAGTACCCCAATTGTTCTACTATCCTGGTCTATATAAGCAAGTAATGTGATTGGCAGGTTCTTGTGAACTTTGCTAACTGAACAAAACTGATAGAAAACCTTATCTGGACCTCTTACAATCAATACCTATTCCATCCCAAGCTTGGTCCATTATTACAGTGGACTTCATTGAACAGCCACCATCTTCTAATGGAAAAGACACAATCATGGCCCCTTCAGACAAATTTAGAAAATATGCTCACTTCCTCGCACTCAAACATCCATTTAGTGCATCCAAAGTAGCACAACGTTTTCTTGACAATATAGCAAAACTCATGGTCTTCCTAATTCTGTCATCTCGGATTGTGACAGTCTTTTCAAGTATTTTCTGGACCACTCTTTTCAATCAATTATGCACAAAACTACCTCTCCACAGCATATCATCCACAAACTGATGGCTAAGTTGAAAGGGTTAACCAAATTCTAGAATGTTATCTTAGATGATTACCAGCCAAAAGTTTAAAAATTTCCACCATTTAAAGTCCTATCTTCTAGGAACATTGTCAATTATTCTATCCAAGTGAAGCCGTGGTTGATCCAATGGGCCAATCTAGATGTGGCAGATGCAACATGATTCCACATTCATCAAAAAGCAATTCCATCTTTCAATCCTCGAGGACAAGGATGTGCTCCACAAGAGGGCAGTTGTTATGTAAACAACATATACAACTCGGATGATTATAGTTGAAACCGGCATTAGTTAACAAAATGATAATGAACCCGCAAAATAGAGGAGCATTGATGAAAATATCAACTGATATAATATGTATCGGCCAATATATATTGACATTAGGACTCCCGATATCGATATTTTTTAATACTGCGACAATATTGTGACATATTATATGTGGGTTGATATTCAAAATATTAGTCGATACGACTTTTTTAGCTTTCAATTTTAGAATTTTTTTCATTAAATATATCTGATATTGCTATATATTATCCGATATGTTTAATATCGATATGGCTGTGACCAATACTGATACCAATATTTTCACCCATGCAAAAGAGTAATCGATTGATGGGATTGTTAGAGCAGTTGCAGCATATTACTAGTTTGTAAAATGAATTCTGTTAATTAGCTCAAGTTGTTAACGACTCCTATTAAAGCAACAGGCGTGTATATAATTTGCTGGGCATGAATAATTCAGGAGGATGATTGAACGAATCGGTTACTAGATAGACTGCTTCTTAGGAAACAGATTATTGGTCTCTTAAATTTCTCTCCTCTTTTTGCCTTTCTTGCTCTCGTTTCTCCCTCCCTTTCTTCTCCTTCTGAACCTCCCTTTCTTGTAATTTGCTATCTTCCATTAGTAGTGAGGTGTAATTGATCTCTTTCACTACATCCGCTTCTTTCTCAACAACTCAAATCGTCTATCCCCGACAAAAGAAGGAAGCTTCTAAAGGTAAAGAAAGAATGAAACCTACAACAGATAAACATTTCGATTTAGCTCTGAGGGCCATTGACCATATTTCTAACACATTCTAATTTTCTCTTTGTTTCTCCTTTGAGAAAATTGGATTCTCCTCTGGTAGAACATAGCATGCACCATTTCTATGTTAATTTTTTTTATATCATGGCTCATCAGGTCATGACTTTATGACAGACCAACTGCAACAGCTAGAACCAGTACAAATCACAAATATATGTATGACAAGATCTGATACATAGATAATGTCCATTGTGGAGACTCGTTTTGTTACTTTCTATGACCAGCCATATGTTGTATACTCTCTGAAATGTAGTAGTCAATAATTAGGTTATCAAGATGAAGTTGTAGTGTAAGTTACCTCACACTTCACTTTAGCCCTGGCCCTTGGTGGGATATTGTTTTCAGTTAAGGCCTAAAGGTTTTTGAGCATTTGCATGCAAATGCATTACCTTTCTGTAACCTTTCTTTGGGTTTTTTTATATCAAGAATCTCAGAGTGGACAATTTGCTGATCTTATAACTGGTAACAGGCGAAAGAAGTAGCAGAAACGAAGACTAAAGAAATCAGAGCTGCTGTGGAGTCTCTAACTCTAGAATTACAGAACGAGAAGAAGCTAAGAAGTTCTGCTATGAGCTTGGCCAAAAAGGCTAGCAAGGAAAATGCCATTATCAAGCGTGCGGTACAATCAGTGGGTTGCAAGATTCATTTCTCAAGCATGGGAGAGACGAGTGTTGACATCGATAGCTACCCAAGAGAAACTGAACAAGAGCAGATGTACCCTCCTGCCTCAAAAACAGAATCAGATGCAGGAACTACTCAGCAGGGTGAGAAATCAGACGTGTCTGTCTCTATTGCAGTCATGGCCAATGATGATGCTCCAAATGATCCATTTAGTCGGGCATGTGAATTACTCTGCCCATTACGTGCTCATGATGGCCGTTGTAGGTGGCCGGAATCTGGCTGTGCTCAACTCGGCAGCCAGTTTGTTGGGTTAAAAGCAAACTTTGATGCTTTTGATTGTCTTTCAATATATGATAGTTATTTCTAATCTAATAGATTAACAAAATTTGAATTTTTTTTTTTTTTTGAAATTTCAGTTATTTCTATACATAATTGGATGTTGTAAGCATCGTAGATAGGAAAAGAATAATCAAAGCCTCAATGAGCTAGAAAAATCATATTGTACTCAATTGTTGAACCTTTGGCCAAAACGAACTGGGTCCCGGGAGGGTACAGATGGATTATAGAGCTAACCCCCCCCTTCCCCCTCGTTCTTCTCATCAGGTTAGTTTTGAATTCATTTTGTAAAAGAGAAGTCTGATCTCATTTGTCGTAGTTTGGCTGTAAAATTCTTCGCTGTAGAGAGTTTAAGGGCTAGATTTCTGCTTCCGCCTTACGAATGTGCTGGGAGAATGTAAAATGAAAGACTTGCAGTGGGCATTCCCGGGATGAAATGATTGTTTTTGTTCTTTAATCACCATTATCGAACCATTGTTCTTTGGTTCTCATCTCTTGTTTTTTTCTTTTAAACACTTTTAACCACCCTGAAAACCACTCTATATCCACCGTCTAAAAGGACCATAGGCCACCAACCACCAATACATTGTTGGCCACCACCCCTCCCTCTCTTCCCACGTCACCCCACCACCACCCAAAACCACCAATTTAAGAGCACAACCACTGGCTACGGACTATTTCTGGCTCATTTGCCCACTACCACAATTAGATCTATTGACTACAACCGTCGACCAATGCAATTGTGGTGGACTAATGGGGTGGTGTTATGTGATGGAATATTAATAGTTAAATACTTATTTGATTTAAAAAATATATTATTATGATTGAATTAGTAGCAATAGTGAGAACCATTTTTACAATAATGGTAATAATGATAAATCTTTGCCTTCTCTTTTTTAGCAATTAGAAGCTCTGTTCTATA
>JAOVVI020009792.1:0-13399 GCA_028571085.2 Nepenthes alata
TATGTTATGGATAATTTTATATATTTATATTTTAATTGGACTTATTAATGCATATTGTACATAAGACTGATGATCAGATAGTTTAGTTTTCACAGTCATTTGGATTTATTTATACTTTTGTAGATTATTGTGGTTTATAACAGGTACCTAGTGGCATCTCTATTTAGCTAACGTTGTATTTAGATATACAGCGTTGGAGCCACGAATATTATGTAGCAATTGGATCCTATGTGGTTTTAAGTGCTGTTGTTGTATGTTGTCGGATGTTAGACTTATTTGGATGTATTTTGTGTATTGTACATAAGTTTGTATAGGTTTTGTATCAGCTTGACGACCGTATTACAGACGAAATTCTATCAAATTTTCGACATAAAATATGGTCCGTCACACCACCTCAACCTCTTCAGGGCTACCATGTCCTCGCTCGAGGAGGAATTCGAAGAAGAAGAAGAGTCCTGCCTCTTGGCAGACTCGCCAAACGGCTCCTGAATAACCAGCATCCCAGGCTTCCTTTTTTGAGTGGCAGACGCCACTACAGCCCCGGCTAGTTCCCACTTAACCAGGGCAAAAAGCACTGGGCTCAAATAGTACCCCTTCATGCAAAATGTCACGACCTTCCCCAGGATGAGCCCCGTCAGCACCTCCTCTTTTTCTTTATCTCGTAGGCCCACCTCTTCCGTAAAGTAGACCTACAGGAATCCCCACACATTGGGAATGTCTCACTCTGGGGGAGCTACCATAAAAAGAACCTATCTTTCTATTGTTTCGTGGAGTCAGGGTTTCCCCCATGGAAACGGAAGTCAAAACACGATGACATGGAAATCCAGTCATCCGCCTGGTTAAAGTGGAAGATGGCCTTCACCAACCTTGCACTAAACTTGTGATTATGAGGACAAGTGATTATGCACATGGAGACTAGGTAGTGCACGGCGTTGGGGTTCAGCTACGCCACAGGTATGCCCAAAGCCAGCAGGATCCCATACAACTCCAGCGCCACAGGAAAGCAGAGCTTGCCCTTCAAATAGGACTCATAAATAGTGATAAATCCCTCCGAAGGGGCACACACTTTGTCATTCTCGTCAAGGAGGTAAACTATGTCACTTGGGATGCGATACCTCACATACAAGGCCACAACAACGCTGGAAGTGAGGATGGACTTAATGTCATGGATGCTCTAACGAGCCATGGGTGGCGTAGACTCCTTTTTTCTCATCGATGAAGTAATAAACAAAGAGGAATCAAATGTGTAAATAATGGTGGGGAGCGGCGCTTAAATAGGCCAGGGCAAGGAGCTCCAAACGACGTCATCTGGGAGACTCGAGGGTTTCCCTTGATGATGGCCCCGACGCATGTCCTCTCTATAGGGAATGGCGCGTCTCTCTAGTCAGCCCATAATGACGCCTAACACACCGCCCCACGACGCGCACTATAGCCGTCCATCAATCTCGATCGCCACAGCAGCAATAAATGCAAGGGCATTAACCGTCAGGGACTGCCATGGTGACAATCCAACTCGTCCATCCGAAAGTACGGACAACAGACACCCGAGAGCAACATGTTAACACAAACGGGCAAATTTACCATAAGGAAATTTTATTAATGCAATTTCTTTACAGCTAAAGGACTCCAACGGCCTCAAAATACAACAAAGGATATCTACACCTATCAGGATTCGTAGACTCTGAAGCCGAGAACTTGGTAAGTTCCGAGCACCTAGAAGCCCCCTCATTCCAAGAATCCAGGAAGCCCACGGGGAAGTCAGGCATGGCCAGAGAGGCAATCATCTGGCTTAGGCAGATCCCATCCTGAAAATGTCCCTCCTAAATAGGGGTAATCTCCTCCGGATGGATCCTCGACCTCGCCTCTACCTCCGGCTGCGTGCACACGCTACTTTGGTCTCACAGCCGCTATCAGCACCACCGAAGTTCCTCTTGAAGCGTCGCAATCTGACTTCAAGCCTGAGCATTGGCCTTGGAGAGCTGTGACGACCTGGCCTCAGATTCCAATAAGGTTTGTTCAAGGTAATCAGCCCATGCCCGACTTCAATCAACATCTGCATTGACGGCTTGCACCCGGCGTTCAGCTTCTTCAGTCGCCCATCGAGCATGCAGAACCGTTCAACCTACGTACTCGAGCCCTTGGTTACGTGAAGAGTTCGAGGCCACTTTAGATTCAAAGCCCAGCAGCACCCTTAGGAATCCCATCGATCCGAGGACTGAGGACTTAGATTGGCAACCTCCCGCCGTGACTGCTACAGCGGCGAAGCCCGCCTCGTCGCACTCCCTCAACTCCTGCTCCTCCCATCGCAATTCCTCAGCAGAGGGCTCGGATTCAAAAGAGGACGATTCCACTAGCCAAGCCAGCAACTCAGGAACGAAGATGCGCCTCTCGTCAGCCATTCAAAAGTTGGAGCAAAACAAGGAGAAGAGAGATGGCAAAGTTCGAATAACCACGCCAACAAAGACAACGGGTGCTAAAGCAATGAGAGATCCTTAGCACTTACATAAGCGAAATCCCCTGAAAATAATGACATTGTGGCGAAGGTAAGGCAACTCACCGCCTGAAGTGATGCAACCACGTGGCGCCATCCTGGGGCATCACAACTTTTTATGAAAAAGATCATTACAACATGATGGCTCTGTGACTGCCATCGCAATAAATGCGCGAGGACAATTTCATGGATGTGATCCTAACTGGCGACATTTCGTTGCCCAAGAAAGAACGCAAGCTGTGTGTGCTCCTGGATGGCTTCGACTCGACCGTCCCACCGAAGGTCCGAAGATGATCTCGGGGGATGGCCGTCGATGTCCACAGAATTGGCGAATGACTAATCACGTATGATAGCACGAGGGCACTTCAGCCCTTAAGTCATGTAGAGGAAGAGCAAAAAAAATAGCTTCAGCAACACAAGGGAAAGGGCAAATTCTGACATTTTTATTCAGCGAAGTCCTTTTACAAAGTACAAAACTTGCATTAGCGCAAGTACAAAAAAAGTTAAATATAATGCAAAATAAATGAAGTTCAGAGGTAATGGTGTACGACCGGGAGATTAGGTTGGGAAAGACATGCCGGTGGAGAGAGTCCTCCACTCGATTACATCCACCCGGAGGATCCTATCCCGCGAAGCACAAATGGAATGCCATTCCCTTGCTGAAGGATGAATAACACACTGCCACAACAAGGGAAAGGCCTCTGCCATAGGGTTAACCGCTGAGGCCATGGGACCCAAAAAATCACCAACAGTCTAGCCCGACAGGACCCTGGATGCACCTCCTCTGGCGAGCCCTAGAGACAACCAGCGACGAAAGGAGCGGGGGACAGAGCATTCCCAGAGATCAATGAGTTGGAATCTGGATTCTAGCCTCCCGAGGCTCCTTTAGAGGTTGAATATCCAGGCCTAGCAGAGAGAAGGCGCATGACGATAGCGGAGTGGCCTAGCCACCCTCGTTAAAACGAGAAGACACCCTTCGAAGGGGCATGACGACGAGCTTCAAGAGTAGCTTCAAATCTTTCACAGATCCATCCAATTCCTGTACGGAACATCACGGAGCATGGGACAGGCTAAGGTCACCACATCGCTTCGTTGGCGTGGGAATACACTTGGGACCCAAAATCTGCAAAACCTCCAATTTATAACTGTGCAGGAGAACAAGTGTGCTCCTAGCAAAGGGGCACTCCAACTAATGGTCATCAATCAGAGAAAAGGAAGGGCATCAATGCAGAACGAAGTTTCAGGTCAAAATACTCCTAAATAGAGCATCAAATCTCTACAACACGCTCTAAAAAGCTACAGAACCGCATGGGGAAGGAACAACGCCCTCAGGAATAGGCGACTGGCGTGCCTCAAGAAGGAACGCATGAGCTGGCGCAGCAGGCCATAGCCCATCATCCGACATGCCAGGGCCCGACAGATGTTCGTCTCCAGGCATGAGAAGCTAGTGATGGGTCCAGTATATGCATGGGTTGGCTTGAAATGAGGCCCGACCCGCCAAGAGATCTAGTTGGGCGGCGAGGTCTAAAGAGTCTCATGCGAAGCCCAACACCGCGAAGTGGATCCTGGGCCGAACAAGCCGCACTCAAGCCCATCCGATAGCTCCTAATGCACACCCAATCACGGTCTACACGTGCCTCCCCCCTCGACGGCGGTAGACTAGCATCGTAGAGATGCAGGCTCAAAAAGCGCCAGCCAATAGTAGGCGCACTCGGCTCTGATGGGCTGCTGCGCACTCAGCTCTAATGGGCTGCTGCGCCCAGCAACTAATAGCGACTCAACGAATTCTAGCAAAAAGTAGCCAGGCCAGTATCAGCCACGCCCGACGACGGTCCACTCATTATCACAAGATGACACCTGATACTGGTGACCACCACAAGTGCTCAACAGGCAGCGAACTTGGGCTGAACACCTGCCACTAGCTCCAGTGCCCATAACCTTAACCACGGAGCTCTACAAATGCCTTTCTCTTTCACCAGGGGAAAGCGAGAGAGGCCATACAAGCTAAGCTTCAATCACAAGCTCGAGCCCAAACTCACTAAGAGCAAGGAAAGAACCCAACTCTCCTTCCACCAAAAACCATCGCTCTTGCCTAGCAACATTTGTGAGCCACTCACCGAAGTGCACAAAAGGAGCCCAAGCCTCCTCTAATCCACACTCGCACCCCCTGCATTCAAGTATCCTCGAATTCTACATTTCGTGTACCTTCACACTCCTGTATCTTTCAATTTTTTGAAAAAAAATTACTGGCTTGAGTATCGAATGATAATTCAGGAAGCAAGTCCCGCCAATTCTCTGACCTCTTGTTAGTTGTTTATGATGCGCAGAACCCAGGTTGAAAGCCGTGGAGATTGAACCCGTTTAAATTCGACCCGACGCAAAAAATATGAAAGTTCCATAATCCGCTCAGTAACCTAGACCTGAGAACTCATGAGTACTTAAGTACTTAAGTTGTGACAAAAATTCTAGGTTAGTGTCAACCCTACAAAGGCCACAACAAGGGAACTTCGAGGTTGCTAAAATCTTAGTGGAATCAACCCTGCCATGACAGCAACATAGGAATTCAGGGATCTGCAACATCTTAGAAGGAACAGCTTCCACACAGTGAGTCGTCGAACTTGATATATACCAAAAGTGATAAAAATATCAACAATAACATCAAGCAAGAAATAATGGAAAGAAATGTACAATTTCATTACCACTGCAGATCAATTGAATTTCACGCAAACTTACAGGTATAACAATGCAAATACATAGAGCAACGAGAGTAGCTTTCGCTCTCATGCTTACCTCCCCAAGTTTCACATAGAATAACCAAAGCAACTAATAAAATAGAAAATTCAGACCAAAAAGAAAAGGAAAAGAAAAGTCTAACTCGTCTCTTGGCTAGAGCTGCTGCAGCTTTCGCAGAAGCTCCAACAATGAAGTAGCCTTCCTCTGGGCTCTCTCTGTACCACTCTTAGCAAGCTCCATTAGTGGTATCACAGCGCCTAGCCTGCCTAAACAAGCAAGATTTTCCATATCTCTCTTGCACAAGGCAAGTAAAATGGCAGCTGCATTCTCTTTGTTGCGCGGTAGGCCCATCCTCATAAGATCAACAAGAACAGGTATAGTGTGTGCCTTAACGATGGCAGCCTTAGCCTCTTGGTGGCCCGCAAGAACCGAAAGTATTGTCAGAGCCTCGTCCACCATGCTGCCACTCAATTCCGTTAACATATTCAGTAATGCAGTAATGATACCGGCCCTCATAGCTCTGCCCTTATTACCCTGGTATATGCACAAATTGAAGAGCGCCGTTGCTGCATCCTTTTTGCCTCTTAAGCTTCCATTGTTGAGCAATTCCACCAAAGCAGGAATAGCCCCTGATGCTCCTATTATTATCTTGTTCTCATCAGCAAGCGACAAGCTAAAAAGGGTCGCTGCTGCATTCTCTCTTGCTTCCATGCTTCCGTTTTGAAGGACTTGGACAATAGAAGGAATTGCCCCAGCAAGCATTATTTGCCCCTTGTTATTTTCGTATATGGAGAGGTTGAGAATAGAAGTAACAGCATTCTCTTGGATTAGGATATCATCCATTGTCAATAGATTGATGAGAACCGGAATGGCTCCTGCTTCTGCCACTAGTATCCTGTTGTCAGTACTTCTTTTGGAAAGAGAACGAATTTCTCTTACAGCAGCCCTCTGCTCCTCAATTGATGTACTTGAGAGCTTATGGACCAGAGTCTCAATGGCTGCAATGTTCTCGCTCACATCACGAAATGACCCATCACTCTTCTTTATTTTACCAGATACTATTGTTGTTGGCTGCTCAATGTTGTGCTTTGCACACCATTGAGAGATTAGGCTTCTCAAGACATAATTTGGGGTTAGAGTGAAGTTTTGGAGCTTTTGCTGTGTTTTTGGACACGTTACATTGCCGGAGTCAAACCATCTTTGGATGTATGATCGCTCATATGTCTGCAAATGATGAATAAAAATCAATCAAAATGTGGCTGCTATAGAAATGTTGTTTTCAGACAACAAACAATAATGTTTATTTTGAGACATGAAAACCATATGATGATCCTTCAATGTAAGCATTAGATTTTGATGGCACTAAATACCTGTCCCGTGGCAACAATGACAGGATCTTTCATAATTTCAAGAGAAATTGGACAAAGAAAATCTTCAGGTATGACCACAGAATCTGGTTTCAAAGATTTCTCTCCAGTCTTGTTAGATAGTTTATCATCCTTGTCAGCATCAACACCATTACTATTTTTTACCACACAATCTTTGGACGATGCAGAGGAATTTTCCAGCCTTTCCATTCCATGCATTAGATTATGGCTTCCCAACACAGTAGCATCCATCTTTGCTTGAACTTCATGGTCAATGTTACCTATGTTATCGATATGCAGGCTTCTCATTGCTCTGTTGCATTGCTGCAGATCAAGTTCTTTATCCAGAGGCTGAGATGAGGCCCGAGATAACACACTTGAATTCGTGGGTCCATATTTTTTTGTAGCTCTTCTCAGCTGTGCCCTTACCAGTTCAACCTGATGAATGTCAACATATTAACCCCATACTCATTCATGCCACAATAAAAGCATATTATGCAAGCAGTACCTGCTCCTGCACTTCCTGGGAGATACCAAACTGATCATATGGTATATTACACAATGCTTTCTCTAATTTCCATGTCACACATTGAAATTGAAAGGAAAGTTTCTTTACAGCACCATCCTTAAACAGAAAAAAAGGACAATGTCAGAAAAGCACTCATATGGCCTCAGATAAAAAGTTGACTGAAGCATATCACAATTCAGGAGTAAGCCTTATGAAATTAATAATCTACATGAGAATTTAGAAGTGGCAGTTGGAAAGATTTAGAATATAACCCACAAAGACAAGAAACCTGCGAAGCACGCATTGCATTGAGGCACCAAAGACTGGCTAGCAGCTTCTTAAAAGCGAATGGAATACCCCATACTTAAGATACTAATGCTGGTGAAAAGCACGTCTCTGGACATGCATATCTTTTGAATTACATAAAATAACTTCCTAGACATTCGAGTTTCTCTGAGAAACACGGAGAAAGCAATTACAGGAACCACATGTTTGCATAGTCTTTTTGTTAACTCGATGCAAGAAGCTCAAATCGCCACCCTTATATTAAAACCAGAGAGATGGAGGATAAGAACAGGAACAGGAAGCACAGTAGGATTCGTGAATTTATACCAAGCATCATAGAAGCCATATTGGACATAGATGTAGAAAGTAAATAAAATCAGAGTGCTGAACACAGTACATAGAACATGCCAAGGCTCCAAAGCTTATCCAGTGATAAGTATGCAAAAGATCCTAGTAAAAAAAAATCTATAGATAATACAATTTGGAAGAGAGTTCAGATATGTGGCAAATCAGCTAAAATATAATTCTAAATTACTGATTAACTTTTGAAAAATTGACATTATTTATCCCATCAGTGGACAACGCTTCCTATTGAATGGTTCAATTCAGCTTACAAAATCCTGTTATCATCTCTTTGTGATTCTGAAAGGGGATATACAGTGATTAGAGACCTTTATTTACAAAATAATCTACCGTTCACTTCCACAATAGTAAAAAACCGGAATAATTGCTTTCAGTTGGGAATTGTGTCATATTCCGGAAATGAAGACAAAAGTCAACATATGAAAATTAAAAAAAGCTTCATCAGAATAGCAACACATTTGAGCACCAGAGTCACAGATCATAAGCAATCAACACACCTAATTTGATAAAACGTGTCACAACTAATCAAACCAAAATGGCCCTTTATTCACAAAGAAATCTACTGCGTAATTCCACAACATCAAAAACCAGGGTAATTGCCGTTAGTTGGGGTGCGTGTCATATTGCGAAACCACTAGACGATGGGTGGCACATTTGCCTTTTTCATGGTCTACATTAGGTTCATGAAACACGGCATAAGTAATCAAACCAGAACTGACCCATGTTGTGGAACAAACACCACCAACAAAACACAACAATCTCAAAATTCCCAAATTACAATCACTGCACATTGCCCATTAAAACTAGTTCAGATCATTGGAAAAAGAACTGACTTTCCACCAGATCTACGCTACTTAACCATGAAATCAAGTAAAAAAGTTACTCACTTTGTTAGAATCGGAGTTCCCAGCAAACAATAGGAGTCTCTTGGCATTTTGCAGAGCAAACACCAGGTCAGAAAAGCAAGATGATGTTGGAATGGAGGAAGAAGCTGAGGCCTCCAACGGCCCTAAGTTACCTGGGAACTCTCTAATCTCATCAATCAAATGGGATAACAGAGAAATCCGACGGCCCAGGTCAATACAATCCTTCTTAAACAAATCTATAAACCCGCCGGCAACAGAGATCCTAACAACCTCGTTAACGAGGTCATGTAGAGAGCGGACTATGCCGTCCCCGGCCATCGGCACTGTGGACGATAAACGGGTGGTCACTGGTCCCTCAATTTATAGCTCAATGACAAAATGCGGTTGGTTCAAGGGCAAGCAACATGGGTTCACCGCATATTCACATGGGCTGATTGCTACCTAATGTTTGTTCGCTATGAACCACAGAAAATGGAAAAATGAGAGAAAGAAATAGATAGAGGATGGAAAAGAGGGTGTAGAGATAGACAGACAGAGGATGCCGGGAATCTCGGCAGTGAGTCGGCAAGCACCACATAGTAATGGAATGACGACAAAATGGTTTTTATATTTTACAAACGCAAAAGGAACAAGTACAGTTGTATTCAAATCATTATGAACTGGATCACAACTGTAAAGTTACTCGGGTAATGATACAAGTGTATACTTACTAGCAGAGATCGTTATTGTTACCCAAAAACCAGTTGGTGACAAAATATTATAAATTTTAGACTACTCTTAAAAATAATTATATTACATAGAATTATATTATCTAAAATGGTTGATGTAATTCATAGTCAATTTGGCTAATGTTATATTTATTTATTTTTATAAGTTTAATAATTTGTGCCAAACCAAATTCTATTAATACATATGATTATCTAAACATTTTGCCGTTAGTTTAAAGTTTATAATCTATATATTAGAATTTGTCAAAATCTTGATGCATATTATAAATTAAAATTTTGATTTGATAATTTTTGAATTGGATTTATAAATCCTATAACCTTACTATTTTTTTGGACAAATAATTAAGATATATAAATTAAAATTGTGTAATCTTTATAAATATCAATTTATGGTTATTCTCGTTATATAAATATTCGACACTTATAAAAGTAAATTAAAAAAAATTATGATTCAACTAATGAATGATTATAATAAAAAAAGATAAAAGTAAAAGAATGTTTAACTATTACATCCAAACCCATCAATACTAGTAGTACAAATATGACGATAACTCACACTCCATCTCTTGAGGAAAGTCTAAGACTAACCAGAATAAGAAAATATCAACAAACTGATTTTGCTATGGATACCAACAATGATAACTTCTGTCAATTTTTTAATATCACTTATCATTTTCTCTTTGAAAATATAAGCTTTCGTCTCCATCCAGCCAACGTAGACCGGTATCCAAAGAGATAATCAAGCAAAGCAGCTACTGTATTCCTTCCTTTCCATTTAATATAGCCCATCTAATCTCCACTTGCCAATCATCAAGCACCCAACAGCAACCACTCCGGAAGCAAATGATCCTTCAAAGAGCCTGTGTGAAAGCAGGTACTAAAAGAGTAGGTGCTAATGGGTCTTCACCCCAATCCCACGCAGCGCATGTCAATCCACTAGCACTAAAAATGAAAATGTAATCTTTCATGTTAAGACGCCGCCAAATACTTAACCAAATAATAAAATAGTATACCAGGGTGCTAGGAGTTGTGCAGAGAATTGACTCCAATAAATTGCCTAGCTATATAGCTGAAAATTTCTCCAAGCTGACCCTAAAGAAAACTCCACACATCTACTAAGCAATCAGACTACCTTACCTTCAATGAGAATATAAGATTTATAAATGTGCATATTAAATATAACTGGCTGAGCAATGAGGGAGGCCTCATCCGATCAGTACTAGGATTTACCTAAAATGATAGAATGCATAAGAAATTGCTCCTGTAGTGTATGAATAGTAGAATGAAAAAAAAAAATCACTACAGCAAACCATCAAAATATCTAAGGGTTGCTAGCAGTTCATCTAAATTTGACTAAGTGCCTATTGCTTATAGTGAAAAACATGAACGGTCTATTGTGATCCTAGAGACTGAAAATCTTTCTCAAGCTTCAAAGAGTGTTGTTAGGAATATAAAGTGACTGCAAGTATTCATTCTTCATTCTATATGAACAAAACTAATCAACTCATACAAATTAACCCTTAGCTGAAACAAGTATCCACAATGAGCAATGATAGCCTTGTTAGAAGCCTTTAAATCACGCAGGCCAAGACTCTCTTCCACCTATGGCTTACAATTATGGACCTCTATAACCTTAGCCAAAGCACGGCTATGTTAGATACAAACCAAAGAAAATTACAAAGAAGAGAGTCAAGTTAATTAATAATACTTATCAGAATAATGAAGATGGCAGCCCAAAATGTGCGGATGGACAATAAAATGTGACGGACTATATTTTCTGTCAAAAATCCAGTAGAGTTCCATCTATCATACGGACATCTGCTAATATAAAACCTATACAAATCTCTGTACAGTAACCATAAAATATACACAACACACACACAGGATCCCAACTGCCGCAATAACAATAGGTGGCACCAACGTCATAACTCCGATACGACGTCGGCTCAAATAAGATACAAACTAGGTAACCAAATATAACCATAAAAACCTACGAAAGCACAAATATTCATCATATACAGCGAAAAACTAAACTACGTAACCACCATCATCATCATCACATACATCAGTAACCATGAGTATCAAAATAAATAATACAAGTTCTCCGTCTCATACAAAATCATAAAACTATGTCCCAAAAGGCTATGCAATCGATATCTATTGCCTATCCTGCGCCTACGGCCTATTCGAATTCGTCAGATATAAGAGTGTGCTCATCTAAAAGAAAGAAAGAAATAAGGGCGAGTCAAATACTCAATAAGTGTAACATAAACAAATAATAAGCAATATATATTCAAATGAAATGGGAATGGGATAGGACCAATAAGTAGGGATGCATGAAGATATGAAACAAGATTTAATACACTTACCGATTTACATTTATATTTGTGAATTAGGACCAATAGGTCTTACTAGCTAAAGGTACGAGAGAATGAGAAAAATATCATAATACCTCACATGATTTAAGGTCGTGAGTTTTTATTTTAGATCCAGAAGAGGGGTCATCTACAAATCATGCCTGTAGACGGGCCAATAACAATTTGCCCCCATGTCCGCCAGGGCCTAAAGATAGTTCCTTATCCTTCCACGGTATTACATTAAGGCTTGCCAAGAGTATCACCGGCTACAATATACGGTCAGGATAATCCTTAAATCTCCACTCTAATACTAATGGCATGCCAAGGGATATTACCCTCCGTAACACAAATATGTGATCCTAATTTCATGATTTCTTATTCTCTGAGGGGAGGTCCATCAAACTTCTTTCGTAAATTTCTCTATCCAGGAGAACAAATCAATTATATAACAAATTGTAGAATTTTTTTCGAATACTTGAATGATTTTTATCTTTCTTTCAAATTTAAATCTTCTCACGACTTAATTTGTATGTATGGATATCATTAAGCATAGGGAAGAATAGAAATTCTTACTACCGAGAGACAAATATAACTTTAAAGGCTTCTGGATAACGTTTTCTTTACAAACGGATCACAAACATATTTTTTCGAAGTATACAATTAAACATATGCAAATAAATATAGTTTACATAACAATTAAATAAGGTGGAATCATGTAAAATTTGTAGTTGCCTCGGATGAACAGTGTCGGAGTACAATTTAGAGCTTCCGGACATGCCCAATGGATTAATACTTGAAAAATCGAACACCCAACCGATGAATATATATATTTATGACATGGATAAATTATAATTAAGGAAAAATCATGCATAAAATTCGAAATGGGGGGTTACATGTGCTGAGCGTAGGTCTAGGGTTTGGGCGAAGCCAAACCGTGCGGATCAAAGGAAAAATCGGACATTAAACAACAAATACTTCATACAATAATCATGAGTTTCGTGATTTACATGATTTGGGTAGATACCGGAATACAAATACCCGAGATAATACAAATAAAAATCGAAAGAGAGAACAAAGAGGGTATTAGTACACTTATCTCGATCCGATCTACCACTTCTCTAACTGGCTTATGCTCGAAATCAATGGGAACCTCATTTTCCCCTCTTTCTCTCTCTACCCATCGGCTCCCTCTCTCTCCTCATCTTTCTTCCTCCCCGCTTCTATTTCCCGAACTCCCTAATCCCCTGAATTCCCCCTTCGCGTACTTAATATTATTACTATTATTATTATTATTATTATTATTATATATACATTTACCTTTTATTCTTTAAATCTCAAACTCAAATCGATATTCGGGCAACTGAACGGGTACATTTCGGGCATCGACTCAACAATTCTAAATATTCTCCAAAATTTTTATAATATTTAATTAATTTTTATCATACCAAAATTATTCAAAATAATAAATAAACCAATTAAATAGAATAAAATTATTCGGGATGTTGCATTCTCCCCTCCTTATAAAAATTTTGTCCTCAAAATTAACGAATCATAGGAATTAATTAAACCTAAATATCTCGGAATAGATAGGGATACTTTTCCCAGATTTTGTCCTCTCTCTCCCACGTAGACTCCTCACAGGAATGATTCCTCCATAAAACTTTCACGAGAGGGATCGTCTTCGAGCACAAAATCTGATTC
>JAOVVI020009793.1:0-13399 GCA_028571085.2 Nepenthes alata
GCGCAATATCTATGGAAGTCAAAACAGACAGCAACGGATGTATGCTGATGCAGCACTTCGACAATTCATAACCCAACATCGATGTAATATATATATTGTCACGGAATATGTCAATTATAAAAATATACCTAACACAAGTAAAGGTGACCTAGGGTAGCAGTAGAGAGGAGAGGTGCAGCAGGAGAGATAAGGAGGAGAGAGAAGAAAAGTTTGAGCTCATCGGATTATCATTTTATCAAATTCACTTGGTATAAGGTTGAGACAAATGTTCATAGGCCATATCCTTTGTCCGATTTCATGTCTAGCATTATTTATTTATATTTTAAAGATTTTATTTATATGCATATTATTTTGTATACACTATTTATTTATTATGTATATGCATGTATGATTTACTGGTTGATTTGAGGTTTTGTTAGGTTTTATAATTTTAGAAAATTTTTTTGGTATCCGAAAGTCATTGTGTAGGAGCTTGTCTAAGAAGTAGCAGCCTTGGGTTATGCCGATCTAAAATCTCACTGGGAGGAAGGCAGTTTCAGCCGGCAGAGAGATAGGTTGTAGAGCATAGGTGTTGAAGGGTGAGAATGAGAGTATTGTGTAGTGAGACCATGATGGCTTGATGCCCTCGTGGGTTGATATATGTGTGTAAGACCATGATGGTCTAAGGCCCTGTGGGTCTATATATGTGTGAGGGACTATGATGATCCAAAACCTTGGTGAGTTATTATGTGATCCAATAAAAGATGGACGAATAACTACAGATCTAAATTACAGCCAATAATGTTTAAAGATGGATGAGTAGCTGTAGATCTAAAATATAGTGGATAATGATACAAGATAATCGAGTAGTTACAAACCTAAAATGGAGTGGTTAATGATAAAAGATGACTGAGAAGCTGTAACCTTAAAATTTAGTCAATAATGATAAAATATGGCTGAGCAGTTATTGACCAAAAATATAGTAGATAATAACAAAAGTGATCGAGTAGATATATGTCTAAAATGTAGCTGATAATGATAAAAGATGACAAGTAGTTGCAGACCTAAAATGTAACCGATAATGATATGAGAGTGTTGAATAGTTACAGGCCTAAAATATAGTTGATAATGATAAAAGATGGCTGAGTAGGTGTAGGATTAAAATGTAGCAGATGATTATAAAAGATGGTTGAAAGTTGTAGGCCTAAAATACAGTCAACAATAATAAAAGATGGCCGAGTAATTGTAGGACTAAAATGTAACAGATGATCTAAAAAGATAGCCGAGTATTGTAAGCTTAAAATGTAGCCAATAGTGATAATAAGATTTTATGACCCAGAGTGACTAGCCTGAAATGATTATCTGATGAGATTCTATACTAGTTTTGATTGATTAAGTCTTATGTCTTGATTTGTTACACCTAAATTTTAGAATTTCATATTTTTTATTGAATTTTTTTGGGAGTTTAACTTCATGAATAATGATAATTAAACCTACTAAATTTTGGGATATAACTGAATATTTAAAAAAGTCAACAAATTGTTTCATTACTATGAAAGAATTCAACTTTATTTCATTAGTAAACTTCCATATGTCTTTAGCCTGAATATTAAACGCGCTCATAATATAATTTAGGCTCACATTCGGAACTTGTCGGATCCCAATATGATGCCAGGGTTGCTTTTTTTTCTTTTGGCTAAAGGCAAATTTTGATAGGAATTGATTTATCTGCTTTTGAAAAGACTAAATAAAATTTAGTTATAACTTGTAAAATCAAATTCTTATATCTTTCTTTAAAGTTGAAGGAAAATAGATGCCGAATGTGGTATCCTCCATGTTTTGGAAGTGATTTACCTAGTAGTATGATCTAATTAAATTAATACTTCCATCATAAGGCCAAAGTATTGCCATTTTAAATTTATGAGAGAGCTAATGCTACTTTCTCTTTTGGGTAAAAGGTGTATGATCTGATTCGATTGTTTACATAGCAGTGTTTTTCTGAAAACCTGCTATTGAATCCTGTTTATTTTATCCTCCATTTTGTGGTGGAAGTGATTCTTTTGGCGTAGATGAATGTCATCAATTCTACTTAATTAGCAAATACGCTCGATATCTACTTAATTGGGAGGGTTTTGGATTTGGCCGATGAGTGGGTAATTTCGAAACTACCTTCCTCATGAACGTTACCTCAAAATGGGACATCCTTTAATGGCTGGCTTGACTATTCCTATACTTGCATATTCACCAGTTTTGCTTTGTTGAAGATGAGAGTTGTCCCCAGACGGGTAGGATTTCGATCGGTAAGGAACAAATGACTTAACCATGTTACTATAGATGACGCTAATGATGTGCACCTCAAATTTGGATAATCATTTGAGTGGAATAGTAAGGTACCCATTTTTATAATATCGTAATTAGGGATAATTAAGATAATATAATCAAGATTATACTTAAATCATGTAAAAAAATTAAGTTTCGGAAGTAGATGGGGTAACGGTGGGGGATGCCCGCCGAGTGACCGAGGTGGCGCCCATTCCAGCAGGCCCACGCTTACTGGCCGCTTGAGTGCTAGCAGGGGCGTCTTTTCTAGGGCACGGGGGCACTGGCTACGCACTCGAGTGCCAGTTCTAGTGTGCGTACCCCCGAAGCTTACTGACTGATGTTCGATCTCTAGTTTATGTATTTAAACGCGCGAGGGTTCCATCATTTTTGGCCATTAGAGAGAGGAGAGAGAGAGAGCATGAAGGAGAAGAGAGAGAAGGAAGAGATTGAGGCTCTTGAGTCTGATTCTGACTTAGAGCTAGTTAGAAAAGTTATAAATTGGGTCGAGATAAATACACTCATATATTTTTCTCTCTCTCTTAGCACTTCATGTTCCGTTCTCTTTAGGTATTTTTATTTTGATACCCGTTCAAGTATATATTTTGTAAAACCCATATCTTGAGTATATATATATATATATATATATATGTTATTTTCATATCTGATTTTTAAAATTTGTGCATAATATTGCTTCATGAAATCCTAACTTGCACCCCATTTGTATTTATCCAATTTATTTGACATTTATATATGTTTTGACCTTAGAAAGTTGAAACCCTAGCTTCACGAATGTGGGTATATTGATTATCTTGTATTTGTTCACATATATTTTGTATATGTTATTTTATGTGTTTTGAAAATATTGTTGAACGTGAATATTGGTATTTATTCACATGTACCTATTATATGTTATTTGGTGTGTGCTCCAAAAATAATATTGTACGCTTTTGTGAAGGAATTTGTTGCCTGAATGTTCTAAAGTTATATTTAGTTCATTGTGGTAAGAATTTCTTAAATACTTCAAGTTTTATATTGATTTGTGTATGTAATTAAATACATGCGAAGACTTGAACTTATAAGAAAATGATTATCTGTATATGTATCCTAGAATTGTATAAGTTATGTGAAGTATTTGAAGGAAACTCCATAATTTGTTATATTTTATGATTCGTTTTCTAGGAATTGAGAACTCTGTATAAGAATTATGGTGTAACCTTCTCTTAAGAATAAGTAATTATGAATCTGGATTAATGATTTATATTTCAGATGGTAGTATTTCTTAGTATGTCTTAGGATATTAAAGTGATAGATCGAGGAATACTCCTGGGCTACGGGAGATTTTATGGTGGCATATTTATTATCTGGCTCTATATAACGGGTAAAATGTATACCGTCTATTACGAGACGTTAAAGTTTGATGTTTAGTGGGTAACGCCTTAGAATGTGTGGATGCATACATATCCCATTCCTCGTTCAGCTACTCCGTTAGTTGGTAAGACTTACTAGTCTTGATCTATAAAGATAAAGAAATTTTTACATGTTTTAGAATTTAAAGGAATTAGAAATAAAATATGAAAGATAAATGTGTTCCGAAAAGTATATTTGACCATATTTCATGTTTATACATTTATATTGTACTCTTATTCCCTTCCTTTGCTTGATTTTGTGTATATTATTTATAGTCTTTGATTTATATTATGTCTTATTGAGCATTTGGCTCACTCATTATTATTATTATTATGTCAAATGAGCACGAGCTGATACCTAATGATGTGGAGTAGAGCTTAGAAGTTGGCTAGGTTGCAGACCTTGAAGGATGATATTGGGAATTTAGAATTTATAGTTTTGTACCTTATGGAGTGCTTTTGTATATTTTGAGATGAATATATATTGATGCAATCGTATATTGATGATTTGCAGATATTTTAGTTTTCATTATATTTTAATGAATGTATATACTTTTCGTTGATTATTATGGTTTGATTTTATGTACATAATGTTATCTTTTCTGAGTTGACATTGTATTTGAAGATATGACATTGGTGTCATGAATTTGTTACGACTTTTTGAATCCTGTGTGTATTTATTGTTGAGATATGTATATTATGCAGGGATATTGTACAGGTTTGTGTTAGTCTGATGACCATTTCACAATCAAAACCTTGCTAGTTTTCGGTTGAAAAAATACAGTTCGTCACACTTGGTATCAGATAAGAAATGCCTTCGGCTTGATCTGAATCTTATGTGAAAGCCTAGTTTAGTATTGGTTAGATTAAATAAGTAGATATATGTATAGAATGGTTAAGTTAGACCGGATAGTTTTAGTTATCATAATTTGCCCTATTCAGACTGTTAGTTATGTTTGATTTCGTAGACTGTTATGTCCTAGTGAGTGTCCGACATGTAACCTAACTCATATCGTTCTTGTTTCAAAATAGATATTAGTAGTTGATCATACCGCCTAGACAAAGGACGATGCATGGAGGTAGTCAACTGCGCGACCAAAAAGTGGAGTACTTAAATCTGTTGGGTAGAATGGCAGACATCATTGAGAATATGGGGCAGAGAAATATTGCTCCTGTGCCTGTTCCAGCTCTAACCCCAGTTTCTGCTAATCCTGGACCCTCTACGTATGATCGATTTGTCCAAGAGAGAGTCCGAGAGTTAATTGAGAAGCTGGACCTAATTAAGGCTGACATGTGGTTTCAGAGGTTAAAGAAGGTGTTTGATATTATCAGTTGTCCTGAAGAGGACAGGGTATTGTTTGCCTCTTATCGGTTGGAGGGTAAAGCATACCATTGGTGGGAGATAAAGAAGAGGGTTTTGAGTGTGCCAGAGAGTGATATCACCTCATCCATGTTTGAGAAAGTATTTATGAAAAGTATTTTCCATCCAACCTCCGTGAGTAGAATGAGGAGGAGTTCATTCGGTTGAGACAAGATAATAGGACTGTGGCTGAATATGATATGAACTTTACGAAGTTAGCCCGATATACATCGTACATGGTGCAAGACGAGGAGAGAAAAGCAAGGAAGTTTTTGCAAGGTTTGCGAGATGACATTTGTAAGCAGTTTGTGACACTAAAACTGACGACGTACGGGGAGGTTTTGGATCGTGCTTTGATCCACGAGAAGGAGTTTGAGAAGGAAGAATTCTTTAAGAAGAGAATTCCAAGTAGAGGTGGCACTAGTTTAAGCTCTATTGCTGGTTCGGGGAGATTGCTGAAAAGGATAAAACAAGTGGATCAAGGAAAGAAGGCCGGTCCTTCTACACCAGCTAAGCAAGCTCCTTCCAGTTTGTGTCAGCATTTTAGGAAGTTTCATGGTGATAGGCCTTACTACAAAGCATTGGGTGTATGTTTTCAATTGTGGATAGTCGGGGGTATAAGGTTAAAGATTGTCCTCCCCAGAAGAAAGCCCTTGACTCTAAATCTGCTGTTCATGGATAGGCGTTCATTGTGATTGCAAGTGAAACTAAGGCGTTCGATACCATAGTGGAAGGTATTCTTTCCATTTGTGGTGCCCCTGCTACTATACTTTTTGATTCTGAATCCACTCACTCCTTTATTTCGTCTTGTTTTGCTTATCATTTAGTATCTTCTCCAATGATCCTTGATTATTTTCTAGTTATTTCGATGCCTACGGGATCTCTGTTGTTATGGATATTTCGTACCCAGGGTGTGTGGTTGAGGTGAATGAGTTGTCCTTAGTTATTGATTTGATTTTGTTGGAGATATATGATTTTAATGTAATTTTAGGCATGGATTCGTTATTGAGGAATCATACGAATATTGATTGCTTCCACAAGAGAGTGGATTTTATGATTCTAGAATGTGAACCCTTTCACATTCAAGGAATTCAGCGGGTAGAATCGTCCAGTTTTATCTCGGCTCTACATTCTCATTATATGTTGAGAAATGGATGTGAAGCCTATTTGGCTTATACTAGTGTAGTAGAGAGCCATGAGTTATTAGCAAAGGAGATTCGGCAGTGTGCGAGTTTGAGGATGTATTTCCTGATAAGTTGTTTGCTCTACTGCCACACTGAGAGATCAAATTTGGAATTAATCTCATGCCTGGATCGGCACCAATCTCGAAGACACCCTATCGTATGGCTCCTAATGAATTGAAGGAGTTGAAATAGTAGTTGTAGGATTTATTGGATTTGGGTTTTATCAAACCCAGTGTATCGCCTTAGAGTGCTCTAATTCTATTTGTGAAAAAGAGGGATAGGACTTTGCAGTTATGCATGAACTATCATGAATTGAATAAAATCATGATAAAAAATAAGTACCCGTTGCCGTGGAATGATGATATCTTTGATCAATTGCAAGGGACCGGTGTGTTCTCAAAGATTGACCTTCAGTTCGGGTATCATTAGCTTCGAATTAAGCAAGAAGATGTGACAAAAATGGCATTTCGGACGAGATATGGCCATTATGAGTTTCTTATGATTCCATTTGGATTAACAAATGCTCTTGCAGTATTTATAGATTTGATGAACCAAATCTTTCAGCCTTATTTACATAAATTTGTGATGGCCTTCATTGACGACATATTGATTTATTCTAAGAGTGATGTTGAGCATGAGAAGCATTTGAAAACCGTGCTCAAGACCCTTAAGGAGCATAAGCTATTTACGATGTTGAAGAACTACGAGTTTGGGCTTGATGAGATTATATTTTTAGGCCTCGTCATTTTCGATGGAGGTGTCTCGATAGACCCAAAGAAGATTGAAGCTGTAGTCACTTGGAGTCGGCCAACAACAATGATGGAGGTCTGTAGTTCCTTGGGTATGGCCGGATATTATCACCGATTTGTGAAGAATTTCTCTCGTATTGCCTTGCCACTTATCCAATTAATGAAGAAGGAATTGACTTTTGAATGGATAGAAGAGTGTGATCGGAGCTTTTAAGAGTTAAAGGATTGGTTGACATCGGCACCGATTTTAACTATCCCTGATGGTTCTGGTAGCTTTGAAGTGTTTTGTGATACTTTAAGGTTGGTCTTCAATGTGTTTTGATACAGAATAGGAAGATGGTTTCTTATGGGTTTCGGCAGTTGATGATTTATGAGAAGAATTACCTAACCCAGGATTTGGAGTTAGCCGCCGTAATGTTTGTATTAAACATTTGGAGGCATTATCTGTACGGTAAGAAAGTTTTAGTGTATTCCAATTATAAGAGCCTCAATATTTATTTTTATATGAAGAATTGAATATGAAGTAGCGGAGATGGATCAAGTTCCTTAAGGATTATGATTGTGAGATCCATTATTAGTTGGGAAATGCTAATGTGGTTATAGATGTTCTAAGTTGTCAAACTAGTTTTGTAGCGAGATTACAGATTAAGAAGATGGAGATACTGGATTGCTTGAAATTCTATAATATCCAGTGATATGTCAAAGGTATCGGATAATGTTATCCTTCTTGCAGGTGCAACCTGAAATCCTCCAGAGGATTAAGGAAGGGCAAGCAAGTGGTCCATTTTTTATGAATATTGTTGGAGATCTTGATCAATACTCTCAGAGGGATTTTAATATTCGTGCCAATAGAGTTTTACGATTTTGGGATCGTTTATGTGTGCTTGATGATAAGGAGCTAAAGGAAGAAATTATGAAGGAGGCTCATCGAACCAGGTACACTATCCATATTATGTTAATAAGATGTATCAGGATCTGAAGAAGATGTTCTAGTGGAGAAATATGCAAAGGAAGATCGTTACTTTTGTTTATAGATGCCTTGTCTGTCAGCAGTTGAAGACTTAGAGAAAGAATCTATTGGGTTTATTGCAGCCCTTACCCATTCTGAGTTGGAAGTGGGAGGATATTTCTATGGATTTCGTCATGGGCTTGCCAAGGAACCCAAATAATCATGACGCAATTTGGGTCATTGTGGATCGGCTAATGAAATCGGCTCACTTCTTAGCCATTTGGATGACATACTCTCGTGATCGCTTGGCGCAATTATATATTAATGAGATTGTTAGACTGCACAGTGTGCTAGTATCTATTATGTCCGATCATGATCCACGTTTTGTCTCTAAATTTTAGGAGAATTTACATCAAGAATTAGGGTTGAATTTGAAATTCAGTACGGCGTATTACCCTTAGACAAATGGCTAGTCTAAGCGGACTATCCAGATATTAGAGGATATACTTAGAGTTTCAGTGATGAAGTTGAGGGGAAATTAGGATGATCAGCTAATGTTAGCTGAATCTGCATATAATAATAGTTTTCAGGTGAGTATTAGTATGGCTCCATTTCAAGCGTTGTATGGTAGAAAATGTCAATATCCTATCTATTAGGAGGAGATAGGAGATAGATGACTTGTGGGGCCTGATGTAATTCAGGAGACATCGAAAAATATCGCAATGATCTTTGAAAAATTAAGGATGGATCAGAGTCTGCAGAAGAGTTATACTAATTGGAGGAGATCCGAGCTCAAATTTAAGGTTGACAATTTTGTTTTCTTCAAGGTATCTCCGTGGAAGGGGATTTTTAGATTTGGTGTTAAAGAAAAATTGAAGTCGCGATTCATAAGACCCTTTGATATATTAGAGAGAGTTAGAGATGTGGTGTATCATTTAGTGTTGCCACCAAGTTTGGCCGATATACATAATGTTTTTCATATCTCGATGTTGAGGAAGTATGTTCCTGATCCGACTCACATTATCGATTATGGTCCCTTAGCTATTAATGAAGATCTATCTTATTTGGAGGAGCAAGATCAGATTCTGGATCGAAATGATTAGATTTTGCGCTCGAAGACCATTTCTCTTGGAAAGATTTTGTGGAGAAATCATTCCCATGAGGAAACGACGTGGGAATGGGAGGATGAGATTCGGGAGATGTATCCTCATTTATTTCAAGGTATATGTGTTTGTTTAATTTCTAAAATTTTATTAATTTTGAGGACAAAATTTCTTAAATTATATGGTAATTATTTCCATAATATTATAATTATGGATAATTAGGATAATATAATTAAAATTAGGTTTAAATCATGTGAAAAAATTACGTTTCGAAAGCAAATAGGAAAACGGCGGGAGATGGCCGCCGGCAGCCCGAGGCGGCGCCCATTCCAGCAGGCCTTTATATTATATATTTATGCATTTGTATTATACTCTTATTCTCTTCCTTTACTTTATTTTGCATATAGTGTTTGTAGTCCATGATTAATATTAAGTATTATTGTATATTTAGCTCACTCCTTATTATTTTATTTCTTTCAGATGAGTATGAGCTTATACCTGATGAGATGAAATAAATCTTAGAAATTTTCTAGGCTGTAGACCTTGGATTATAATCTTGGAGACTTATATTTTATAGTTTTGTACCATATGGAGTACTTTTATATATTTTGAGATGGATATGTATTGATACAATTATATATTGATGATTTACATATAATTTAGTTTATGTTATATTTTGATTGATGTATATACTTTCGCAGGTTATTATGGTTTGATATTTAGGTACCTAGTGATATCTTATCTAAGTTGACGTTATATTCGAAGATATAACATTGGTACCATGAATTTGTTGTTACTTTTTCGATCCTATGTGTATTTGTTGTTGAGATATGTATGTTGCACAAGGATATTGTACAAGTTTACATTAGTCTGACCACCATTTTACGGTCGAAACATTATCGATTTTCGATTGAAAAAATGCGATTCGTCACAGGAATCTTATTGGTTATTTAAACTTTTTAATGTGAATTTTACACACCATAACGACTGATAAGCGGTCAACGGATACAAAGCCCATTCCCCGAAATATATTTTGATACTCAAATTAGAAATATTTATAGAGAAATAATAAATTAAGAAAGGTTGAGGATTATAGAGTGTGTGTATGTAAGATATGGAGGACTTTGCTCCATAATTTTTAGGATTTACGACTATATAGAGGATTATAACTTTATTCGAATAATTATTAGGTAATGATTCTGATTTGATCATGTTTTCTTGAAAAAAATAAATATATTTATAATTTTATTATCAATTAACGTACCATTTTTTATGAGATATGATTATGCATTAATTGAGAAGTTATATTGGTTGGGAATTAATTGACCCAACTATTTCAAAAACTCTAATCTAACGCTTATTCATTAAATATATTGACTGTTCACTTGTTTAGATTGTTTACCCCTTGATTTATATAACTGTTCATTAGAATTAACCATTCAGATTTATTAACCGTACAATTGTTTAATATCTTGATATTTTGTATTACTAACAGTCTGGTCATTTGTATATCTAGTAATTCAATCGGATTCACTTTCATTCCTAATTTAACAACTCAATTGATCCATATTCCTTTATGGGTTGATGGTTTGTCGGCCCCTTATAAGAACAGGTCAGGTTAATTTCATGTTTGATTATATATTATTAGCTCCCTACCAAAAAATGTAGAACTTTATGTTGTTCATTCTGGTTTATGGTATTAGTAATTAATATAGTTAAGATGAATAATAATTAAATTTCCCTAGATTCCAAAACATTTTCCTTTCGCCAAAGCAAAACAATGGCCACTAACCAACTGTACCTGAACTGCGGTTAAGCACTTTAACGGCGATTAGCACTCCACTCGGAAACCGCCCTTTGTACACCACACCGAAACTACCGGAGCCCAACTCCTCCGAGAAATTCAGAGTAAACGCTGCCAGGTGCGATGGGGCAAACCTGGTGGGTTTCTCCCTGGCTATGTCGATGAGAAATCTCTCCATCGTGCTGCCTTCTAACTGGGAGTTTCCGATTACCGGGAAAGCTTGATGCGCCGCGCCGCTGTTGCTGTTGCTGTTGCTCTGAGCTTTCAACTGCTTCACTTCATTGATGATTGAAATTGCAGTTTTTGCCTTGTTTATCCAGTAACAAATTACCATTATTTTTATCACCGCTGCTAAAACGACGCTCAACCCGAGGACTGCAAAATAATAATAATAATAATAATAAATAATAAATTGTTGTCACGTGGTAACGCGAGTTTTTTTTTTGTAGTATTATTATTTAGAAAATACCTTCAAATATTTATTGATAAATTAAAATTCGTTAATAAAATAATTAGAGAAATTAAAAAAGTTTCATTATTTTTTTTAAATTTTATATAAACATCACTTTATAACTTTTTTTTAAAAAAAATAAAATACTATCAATTTTTTTATAAAAAAAAAACAGTTACTTGATATACAAAATTCCGACTAGAAACATAATTCAAGAAAATAGTAGAACACTTTTCATATATTATATGCGATATTACTTTATGCTAATCTAGGATGAAATTTTTGCAACTTATATTGTGTAATCATCATGCCACATGATGATAAAATGTAACTAAAACTCTTACCGTCATTGATAATATACTTCTGATAATGCTATTTGGATACCGCTTTAGCCATCTTTCAATCACTTTGAGATGGGATATTTATCTATTTATATATTATTATACAAGTTTATTAATATAAATAAATAAATAAAATTGCCCCAATACTTTGACGCCAAATAAAAAGAAAAACAGAAATAGAGGACTTCATTTCATTCTTTCCCTGTAAAGAGGCCATACAATAAAAACAAAAGAAAACGAAAGAAAAGAAGGATCGGTCGGGTGAATCTTTCATACCTGCTCCTATGGCGACGGCAACCTCAGATGGAGTAGCCATTTAATTCTACGAAGACTATCTATTTTCAGAACTAAAATGAGCACGATATTTGTATATGCTGGTACGTGTCAAGGCTCAAAGCAATACAATTGCTTTGGTTTTTACAAGTCATCCTATCGCTTCACGCGGTTTCATGGAAGACCAAAATAAGAGGAGGGAAAGCTCTGAGTCATTGTCCTTTTGGCTGGACTCAGTAAGGCTTGTGGATGGATTATCACAAAAAAGGAAAAAGAAAATTAGGTTAAAATAAAATCCGGCTCAAGAGATGGATCACAAAATCAGATTTATTTAAGAGGTATAAATTTTAAATAATATTGCTAATAATGATTAATTAATTCAATTTAATAAAAATATCGAACATAATTATAATTTCATATTAAAAATTGTTTTTGACTAAAATAAGTTAGGTCGAATAATACCTGACTAACATATATATATATATACGTTTTTTAAACAGTAAGGCTATATCTAAAAAATACCTTAGGGACACCTATACATATTTTAGGTAGACTGATCGTACCTGATGTTCGCATGTAAGATACACGTACGTATTTGGAATAGAATGTGAGTGACTAATGAGTATTTAAGAGACATTTGAGCCCCGTATGGATTATGCCCCGAACGCATACCCTCCAATTTTTTATATAATCCCTAGTTGGTTGATTTTTTGTCATTTCTACCCAATTTTGGAGAAAATTGAGAGAAAGATAAGAGAGGGAGAGAGAGAAAGAGAGGAAAAGGCTAAAGAAGTGAAAATATTAGAGAAAACAAAAAAAAAATATTTGTTAATTTTAAGAATAAGACAAGTGTATTTTATTACTAATTTTTTTATTATATTTTGAGTATTTATTATTTTAAATACCATATATGTTCTATTTTTGTGTATAAAATATTTATACCTTATATGCACATATTTCTATTTTTATATCAAGTAATTTTATGAAGTATATGGTTTGAATTTATAACATTATATTTAAATGATGAGTTTATACAATATTATACTTGCATATTGTTGCGTTCTGGATCCGCGGGTTCCAGTCGGATCCGTGGCTTCCAGGCAACACAAGTGTTTGAGGTGTTGGATGCTGTGTGAGGTTGTTAGGAGGAGAAGAAGAAGGCGGATTTTTACGTGGAAAGCCTCCCCGTGAAGTAGGAGAAAAAACCACGAGGCTCTAGGCCTTTAGAAGTCCTTCACTATTGTTTGAAGTCTTTACAATATACGAGTTTGCTGAATATTTTTCACCTTCTTGTCAAAGGCTCTCTCCTTTTCTTCTTTCGTGGTCTTAGTGACTGTTTCTTATTTTTCTCCATTTTTTCATTTTTTTTTGCAAGTGAGGTTTCACGGGGTACTTATATGCGAGATGGTCCGTTTAGACGGAGACATGTGGCGGCCATCGGATGGTGGGTCAGCCGACGGCCTCCCATTGGTGGCAGT
>JAOVVI020009794.1:0-13398 GCA_028571085.2 Nepenthes alata
TGATATTCTTATAATGAATTCCAATTGTTAAAGGTAATAATATAATAAAAAATATAAAAAATATTCTAACAATAATTATAAACTCATAATTCAATTAACAATATAAAAAATAATAATTAATAAACACAATTCATCATGAACACACAAAAATAATAAAATTACTTAGCAATCTTGAAATGTTACTTTCAAAATACTATAGCAAGAGTAATATTTATCATCATAATCATATAAAAGTTTATCTGCTTCTCATTCCTTAATTTAAAGGTCTGAAATGACAACTCATTTTTATATGTCTCTTTAGGTTAGTATTATTTTCAAACTCCAATAAAGTAATTTTAGAAGCACAATTGTTCAAAATCTTCATCTTTCATAAACTCTGATAGAGTAACCCTAGATGTACAAATTGTTCAAGATTCACACTATTTCTCAATTTAGTATGATGTGCAGCCATATTTACTTCTACAATTTTAGCTACAAAACCTTTTGACAAAGTATAATCCTCAAATGCAAATTCATTACCCTTATAATTGTTAGCGTAAGCTGTAAAAAAATCATATCAAATCATAAAATCAAACAAAATCATCCCAATCAATGTCAATATATTTGCCATGATATA
Organism: Nepenthes alata; assembly: GCA_028571085.2. Classification (NCBI taxonomy): domain Eukaryota; kingdom Viridiplantae; phylum Streptophyta; class Magnoliopsida; order Caryophyllales; family Nepenthaceae; genus Nepenthes; species Nepenthes alata. The sequence goes on from JAOVVI020009794.1 coordinate 617, forward strand.
ATTAGGATTGTATAGCTAAAATTAGGTTGTTTTCCTATTTATTTGTACTTTTTTAGTAAAATAGAATGAAGAAAAAATACAGAAAGGAAAATTTAACATGATATTAGAGACACGATTATTCTACCTGTTTGACACTTTTCCCAATTCTCTCAGTCATATGTTTACAGAGCTACAGAAAATCAAGTAACTTCTCCTCCTCCCATTTCTCACCCGATTTCAAATCGGTGGCATTTTGTGTTTCGGTTTTGTGCCTCTACAACTAATCTAGCACGGGGGTCTCCATTTCTATTCAATTTTGGCCCCCGTTGTCCCGATTGCTTCCTCAAAAATAAACCCTAATTTCCTGCTTTCTTCCTCAAAATAAAAGATTGTTGCTTTCTTCACTATTCAAATTTGCTAGCAATGGCCACTAGCGATGCCATCCTCACCATCCTTACCAACCAAAGGACAAAAGTTCTATCCAAAGCCCAGGTCCCAAATCTGACCACCAAAATTTAACCACTCCCATCAGCATCAAGTTGGATGATTCTAACTACTCCGTTTGTTTAAGGTTGCTGACATGTATATCTCCTGTAAAGACAAACTGAGCTCTATCAACGGCAACTATCCCCCACCACAGGAAGATCCCTCCTTTTGAAAATGGCATATTGATAATGTCATTGTTAAAGGATGGTTATCAAACTCCTTGGACCCAGCACTCATTGGCAACTTCAATCGATTTCCCATTGCTACGACCTATTTTGATGATAGCAATACTTCTCAAGTATACTAACTCCAATGATTCGTAGCTCGCCTCCGACAGGCTAGCGGCTCCCCTAAGAAATTCTACACCAAAATACAAGGGATTAGGAGAGAAATCGATTCCCACCGTCCCAATCCAATGAAATGGGCCGCCAAAATCAACATTACAACAATCTACTTCAAGACAATTGGGTTTACACCTTCCTTTACAGCATGGATGAGCATTTTGATAACATCCACAATGATGTGCTCCAGATAAACCCATTTCCTTCTGTTGAACACGCCTATACCCATGCTGCAGGGAGGCTTTCCAACAGACAGTGATGAGTAACAACGATTCCTCTGGTGTTTTTCTGGCCACAAAGGGGCTGAAACTAAGTTTGACTACTTCACCCTCCAGTCACAAGATTGGGAAAACCATTGCATCCTTTAAGTCACGGACCGTTCCTAATGGAATGAAATCCTCCTATTGTGGTAACTAGCGCCACAAAAAAAAGACTTGTTTCTAAAAAAAAAAATGGCTATCTTGATAGGTGGTATGAATCGCAGGCAAAGAAAAAGGGCCCATCAAGTACAGATACAATCATGGGCAGAGTGGATGTAACATCAGCAGAACCCCACCTTTCCTTAATTCCCCATGCTGAGATTTCCTAGGATATGGGACCCATCTCCAATATAGGTAAGTGTGGCCCTAGTTTAGTTACCTCCTCTTGTGATGTTGATCAAGGTTCTTGGCTTCTTGACTCCAGAGCCATAGACCACATAACCTTTGCAACCAATGATTTTACCACGACATCTCTACTACAATGCATCGTGTTGCAAATGCTAATTGGATTGTCTCTCCGATCACAGGGGTCGGATCTATGTATCTAACACCTTCCCTCAAATTGTCGAATACGTTACTTGTACCATCGCTTTTGTATAAATTATTGTATGCTGGTTAAGTTATTATAGAATTAAATTGTGTTGTCCTAATTTATTCTACATTTTGTCTCTATCAGAATATTCTCACCAAGGAGATAATCAGGGGTGGTACAAAAAGGGGGGCCTATACTACATGGAAGACAACGCGGGGCATACTCATTACATACAAAGTGATGAAAGGGAGCAACAAATCTGGTTGTAGCATCAAAAATTGGGGCATCCAAATTTTCGTTATCTGAAACATATATGACCTCATCTATTCACTAATAAAGTGTCGTCTAACTTTAGAAGTGATACCTACCATGTAAACAAAAGTCACCATGTGTCTTATCCACTAAGCTTGTTTCGTTCGCCTTGATATGTGGGGTCCCTCTTCTATCTCTATTCCTGTGTTTGATGGTCTGTCATCTTCGTTGACAATTGTACCCCTATGACCTCGCTTTACTTGATCAAACATAAAGAGGAAGTGCTACAAGTATTTCAATGATTCCATGCAATGATTCAAACTCAGTTTTCAGCCAAGGTACGAGTTCTCCACTCTAATAATCATAGAGAATACTTTGATCAACGCTTCCACATCTATTTCCAACACCATACGCACATTCACAAGACATCATATCCTCATACTCAACAAAATTGGTATTAGTTGAGAGAAAGAATCAACATATTCTTGACTGGTTGAGCATTACTACATGGGGCTCATGTGCCGACTCAATCCCGGTTTGATGTGATGTCCACCATTGTATACTTACTCAACAGACTACCCTCCAAAATCTAAAATTTTATGACTCCGCTTTTGATGTTCCATACCTCCCTGCCCGCAGCCTTGATACTTCCTTCGCAAATATTTGGGTGTGTGACTTGTATACATCTTCAAAAAAATCAAAGAACCAAACCAGACCCGTGTGATCTCCAATGCTTATTTCTGGGCTACTGCGTCTGCCAGAAGGGCTATCAATTCTTTAATCCCTCTATTAGACGCACCTATGTGACCATGGATGCTACATTTATGGAGTTCAACATATTTTCCCGGGCCCTAATTATCCTCTTCAGTGGGAGACTCAAGATGAATACTGAATTAGGTACACTTCAACTAGCCAAATAGTCAAACAGTGGTAGATAAAGCACCATGCTGAGGGATGGATGAACCCATAGAGGTGAATGGACCTACAGGACATAATACACCTTCTAGAATTGATACATCTTCGGAAACAGAACTAAGCTCCCCCCCCCCCTTCTTCAATTCTTGTAGACACATCTCCTGAGAATATCCCTAAGGTAAGCACTCCTGGAACACTCTCAAATATAAGTGACTTAAATACTCCTACCTGATATACTTTACCTTCTAGGGAAAATCGTGGTAAAGCACCAAACAAATACTCCGAGGATTTTGAAGCGCAAAGATCAAAGTATCCAATAGCCAACTATATGTCTACCAAAAGACTATCAAAACCCCTCAAAGCATTTGTGCATGTACTTTCCTCAAGTCAAGTCCCGGCTAGAATCCAGGAAGCCTTGTCTAATCCAAAATGAACTCAAGCAATGAAAGAAGAAATAGAGGCCCTACTAAAAAATGATACATGGATGCTCGTTCCATTACCTAAAGGGAAGAAAGCAATAGAATACAAATGTATATTTTCCATCAAAAACAAGGTGAATGGGTCTGTTGAAAGGTATAAAGTAAGACTAGTGGAAAAAGGCTATACACAAACATATTTGGTAGACTACTACGAAACTTTATCACCTTTTGCAAAACTAGACACTGTAAGGATATTGATATCACTTGTAGCTAACCTTGACTAGCCATTACATCAATTTGATATAAAAAATGTCATTCTACATGGCAACATGAAGACGAAGTGTACATGGACCTTCCTCCGGGCTACATAACATCCATTAAAAACAAGGTCATGTGTAAATTGCAATGAGCACTATATGGACTAAAACAATCACTTCGAGCGTGGTTTGGGCGGTTTAGTCTGGCAATAAAAAAGTACGGGTTCAAGCAATGCAACTCAAACTATACACTCTTTCTAAAACACAAGTTGGGCAAGGCAACCATATTAATAGTATATGTAGATAATATAATTATCATAGGAAATGACAAAGAAGAAATATCTAGACTATAAAAGGAGTTAGCTTCCAAATTTAAAATGAAAAACTTGGGAGGACTCCAAGTATTTTTGACGTTGCCAGTCCAAACAAGGAATATTTCTTTCCCAAAGGATGTATGTGTTAGATTTATTAATTGAGGTTGGAATGTCGGAGTGCAAACCAATGGATACTCCTATTGTTCAAAATCACATACTTGGAGTATACCTAGATCAAACACCAACTGATAAAAGAAGGTATCAAATGCTAGTTGGCAAACTTATATACATTTCACATATTTGTCCTGACATTACATATGCCGTAAGCATAGTTAGCCAACTCATACATAACCCTAGTGAAGATCACATGGATGTGCTGACCCGAATACTAAGATGCTCAAGTCCTCACTTGGGAAGGAACTTATGTTTTCGAAAAATAGTCATTTAAAAATTAATGGCTATATAAATACAGATTGAGCTAGAAGCATCTTAGATAGAAAATCCTCTTCAAGATATTTCATGTTTGTTGGTGTGAATCCTGTTACATGAATAAACGAGAAACAAAAGGTGATGGCATTCTCTAGTGTTGAAGCAGAATTCCGTGGAATGGAAAAATAGACTTTGCAAACTATTCTGAATCAAGAAACTACTTACAGAACTAGGCTTCATCCCTACTTAAAAAATGGACCTTTTATGTGACAACAAGGCTGCCATTGTAATATTTCACAACTCAGTCCAACATGATCGAACAAAACATGTGGAGGTGGATTGACATTTTATCGAGGAAAACCTAGAAGCAAAAATAATTTGATTTCCATTTGTGAAGTTCAAAGACCAACTAGCAGACATACTCATAAAGGTGATATCAAGCAAAGTGTTTCACAACTCACTCAACAAGTTGTCCATTAGAGACTTAAATATATATCAACTTGAGGAGGAGTGTCAATGTGAGCTGTAAAAAAATCATATAAAATCATATAAAATAGTATAAAATCATAAAATCAAATAAAATCATCCCAATCAATGGCTAAATATTTGCCATGATATTTGTATAACCCAAAATCAGGATTGTATAGCCAAAATAAGGTTTACAAGTATTCCTATATATTTGTACACTTTCATTGAAATGGAACGAAGGAAAAATACACAAAGGAAAATATAACAATAATAACATTCATCTATTATTCTAATTAGATAATTATTACTTTCATCAATCCCAATTTCACAAATATCAATTTAATATTAAGTGTAACAATTAAATACAATAAATAACTAAAAAAATAATTTATATTTTTTTAAAAAAAAACTATGAGACATTCAAAGTGCGCACCTTGAGCCTCAAAAAGAAAAGCACCTAGGAGGTCTAAGCATGTGCATATTGAAATGAGCTTCACCTAGGTATGATAAGGCACCAAGCTTTGAGCTCTGAGCCTAGGCGCACCTAGCCACACTTAAGGCCAGCCTTTAACAATATAAACTGACACATACATTTTCATCCAACTCACCCTAGAGGAAAATAGAAAAAAGGAAGTGAACAGGATAAGGGTTAATATGGAACACATGCACACGTCACCACATCTGTTTGCAGCCCAAGAGGAGTTGGGGGGGGGGGCTTATCTAGTCTGTTTATGGAAATTTAATGTACATCATCATCGTCATCAAAGCCTCAAACCCCATTACTGGGAATTGGCCATACAAACCATTTTATCTATTTTTGTTCTTACCAAGGGCCTCAACCCTTCCTCACCACATAGTTAATGTCATAATAGGTCCTGAATTGATGTCCTGAAGGCTGAAGCACAATTGACTATAGCCTAAGAACATGATTCCTAATTTTGTTCACGTATTTGTCACTGCTGATGATGTACACATAACAGTGGAAACTGTTTTTACAAGTTTGATGATGAGGAAACACAATTACAAGGAATGCTATGTCAAAAAGTTATGAGAATGCAAGGGACATTTCAGATGATGCTGAAAAAAACATACTCAAGTGATATTCCCATAGTTGACAAATCAAGCTGACATGATAATGTCACACTATTCAGCCATTTAAAAGAAATACCCATTATTAAAGCAAAAAAAAATGGTGTTGCCCCTACTATCCTTCTTTACTGGTTCAATCATTCTCAATCCAAGGCAACATGTTCCCAAAATGGGAGGAGCATGGAATAGTCTTTCATTGTCTCCCTGCCGTCTTCTAGATTTTCGCCCTTCAGCTGCCCCCAGACAAAGATCCTAAAGTATGTGACCATACCATCTCAATTACCTCCTGGCACTTATTTTCTCTAGGGTTTATTTTTAGGTCTTTATTGATCAACTTATTTCTAGTTTGCCACAACTGTGTTCATACTTATCTTCTAGAACATACCCAGATATGGGCAACGCATATCTCAGAAACCTTTGACTGCCATGTATTTTCTTTGGTAGGGTTGCATAATAGAAACTGAGAGAAGAAATTTAGTGACTAACAGAAACTGGGTGTACATGTTTACATGCATCAACACTGACATCATCCACACCACTCACACCACTGGACTTAGCCACATCATTGCCACTGACGTCAATCTCCATAGCGGTTGCTGCTGCCAAATCATCACCACCATAGCCATCATAGCATCACCGCCATCATAATCCTCAGATTGTGGTTGTCCCTCACCTTACTTCCACCACCTCCTCAAAAAAATCTTCCTTGCTATTGATCTCCTGAATCTCTAACATCCTCCCAAAGAAATTGTGGATATTATAGTTAATTTCTAGTTTAGGATTTATTCAGAGGATATCTGGCAAGTTCGATTTTAGTGGTGGTCGTGTCCATTTGGTGCATCTGGATGATGGTAATGCACCGGGAAGGAGTGACAGTGGCAGAATTGACAATCTTAAGTGTGTGCTTATTACTGGTATTATGCAAGATGGAGATGGAGACATAGATGAGACAAGTGAGAGGAAGAACAGTGCTCGTGTAAAACACAACAGTGTATGGGCACGGGTATGTAAAGGTATGTAACCAAATCACTTTAAACTCAACTACATCCACCCAAAACTGCTTAAAACTATAAATTTAAAGAGCCAAGACTAAAACCCTACAAAAGTAATGTTTAGAATATGAACAATCAAACAAAATATGAAAATAGGAATAGGAGAATAAAATATATAATTGTATAAAGATTAAAAAAAACAATTCTGTTTCCAAAATTAGGCATGGAGTACCTGGCATCCCTACGTGACTGGTGGTGTGGTGGACACTGAGGGTCTACAGGCACAATTGGAAGTGGTTACAATGGCATTGAGTGTTGGTAGCAACACCAAGCACAGGGTTTTGACTAGCCTAGAGGGGAAGGCAGAGTAGGTAACAGAAAGGTGGAAGAGAGGAAGGTGAATCCCAATGGTGAAACACATTGGGTTGCAGTGAGAAGGGAGATGGCAGGAGCAGCAGAAGGAGGTGGTGTCCAGCAAATTGTACAGTTATCCCTCCCAACCCGCGATCCCCATGACCTAGGATGTCCAAACCCATGAAATAAAAGATTTCTCCCATGCAATAACCATTTCCATAAAGATTTCCCCACGACATTCTAATGCCTTCATAGTCCATTTGGTACAGAGTCAGAGATAAAAGACATTGAATGACTAGTGAAATGGAAATGGATAAATGGGAATGGAGGTTTCATCGTTCGGGGATGATAATTTCACATTTTACACCAAGTTAATCCAATTCTCTCATATTCACATCTGCCCATCAATAGTGATGAAAATAAGGCATATAAAAGGCTTGATTCTTAAATTTTGTTTCCGTCATCAAGATTCCTACAAAATGCATATCAGGAGTATGAAGCCTCTATTCCCCTTTCTAGCCCCCAAGCCTATGTATCAAATCAACCATGATGTTCAGATATGAATATGTTCCAAGAGTTATGTGACTCCCTCAAAAAAAAAAAGTTGGTCCAGTGCAGAAGATCACCTATATTACAGACTTTTGGGGGAAAAAAAAATATAGATTTACGTAACCACACCATTATATTGCAAATAATTTTTTTAATAGTTTGGACCAGTGACCTCTATATAATGATGAAACAGCTTTGCATTGCTTCAAGCTTCACTCTTGTGCTACTCTCCTACCTTGACATTTTCATTTCAACTATTTTAACTTTTCTATACAACGTCCCAAAAGTTCATAGCACCGTGCAATATTTATGCCAATCACATAAAATGCATAGAGCACTTTTTAAAACGAAGCTATTTTCTGCTATTATAAGACATCAATATTGATAAATGGAACAAGAAATACCCTAATGAGTGCAAATCAATGGGCAAGCGCAATTTGAGGATTTCTACCTTGTGCATCTCAATCTAATCCAGTCCAGAATTCTTTCAAAAAGCACATATATAAAATTTGCTCCACCCTTCACTTAATGATAGAGTGGAGGAAAATTTTCATCTTTCCAAAATTCCATCAAAAAGAGGTCAATTTTACAAAATATAATTGCCATAATATACTGATGTACACCCTTGTGCTAGATGACAAATGGAAACAAGATTATTTATCATAGAAAACAAAAACAAACAAAAAAACTTGAGATGTACCCAAGAAATCTTTTCAAGGTTAACTATGCAAAAATAATACACATAGTATGTGTGTAGGCATCCATGTATGAGATGCATGATCTATATATACTTTCCAACATCTCACAGACACTAGAATCTTCATCCAATTTTTGTAATTCCAACAAGAACCACAAAAGATATAATGAATGATCCGCAAACTGCATTAAAATCAAAACTAATTTGCAGAGAAAACAACCAAAATTTCAACTTCCATCATTTCCATCCTAAAGCACCCTCACATTCTACTACTACCATACCTTCCTAACCATTGGATTCTTTTCATTTCTCTTTTCTGTTCTTTTTCTTTCCATATCAAAACCTAGGATACTCTAACACCACACATCCTGCAATTTAGCAAGCTCTATACACAAGTCACATAACACTAACAAGCAAGCATATTTCATAATTTCCCAGTAGAGAAAAATAACAGACAACAAATGCAAAGGATACAGAATCACACAGGTGAAAAAATGATTAATTAGACAGCTATGAAGAGGTGAACAAGCACAAATACCTTTGTATAAAGATTAATTAGACATCCATAGCTGACAACAGAAGGTGTGAAGCCACATTCCTGGCAACATACAACATTAAAGAGTCAATAAATCAGGCAACAGTATTTACACATTACTCTGCTCACTGTGTGTTTTTGTGTTAGGATGGGGAGGCAACTTCACGTTGGACAGCAGCCAATATTAAATAAAAGCAATTTAATAAGGATGCCTAATGACTAAGTGTAAGACCCGACCCAAGTCATGTAAATTTTTGTACATTTTTCCTAGCTTTCTTATATTTTTATGCAAATTTTTTTTAGCAAAAGTATCTTGAATTTTAGCAGTGCCTACGATGTAATTACCCAATTGTGAAAGTTGGGCCTTTAATGTTTACACATGATAGACCAATAAAAGACCAGAAACCTATACGGATGAATTGATTCACTAGCTTTGCTTTTAAACAGATTCATGTTGTGTTACTATTAATTGCTTGCCCATGTTTCCCATTCTCACTAACAACTAATCCACTTTAATGGCTCTAGCACACCTGCTTTGGAACGCCTGTTTTCCCGGCATTGCCCACATACTCGTACTCGAGTGTACACTAGGTATGTGCCTTCGCTTCCAATAGACATGCCGCATGGTTTTGACATTAAAAAAATTGGACGTGATAGTTAGTATTAAAGTTCAACTTAAGAGAAGCTGCTTGAAAGGAAGGCCTCAGTGTTGATAAATGGCATCTAGTGTGGGATCACCATGGCCCAAACAACCCTTACCATTCTTCCAACTGCAATGACTCATCTTGAAGGCCTTGAGAAAAAGGGGATGGAGCTAGGGCCCCAAAATGAGTCCATTGAGAGGTTAGAGAAATGGACTAATACCACATCGATCAACTAAGGACTCGTGAAAAGGTGGTCAAGCACCTCACCAATCATGTTGGTGATTTCATACAAACTCACCACCGAATTGAGCCTTATGATGCGCACTGCAGGGAATGATGGCAGCACCTTAAATAATGATAAAGTTAAGCCTCTGAAACCTTGTCCTTATAGTGACATTTGGATCTCGAAGGAGCTTGGCAACTTCACCTTCAAGTTCAACATGAAACAGTACTTAGGTGCACAGATGTGAGGTCAAAGGACACAAGGGTGGCAATGGCACAATATACCTAAGTGGCTATGCTGAACTTTCTTGGTGCACAACAAAAGCAGAAATTGTCCAAGAACAATTAAGCATTCACTCTTGGAACAACTTCAAGAAAGCAGTGGTGGCTTCGTTCCACCAGGAAAATTATAAATTCCCAACAAGACACAAGTTGCTAGCCCGAAATAGATCAAGCATACTGAGACCATTCAAGATTACAACAAAGCTTTCTTGCGATGTATGTTGGTCATCAAAGGCATGTCCAACAAGGACAGTTTGTTCCACTTCATTGATATTATAGAGCCATAGGCTCAGACAGAATTGTTAAGGTAGCAGTTGCAAGATTTGGCTTCATGTCCAACTGCAGCTGAAATATTAGGCAACAATGACTTTAAGAAGAGCAATAGGCAACTATGCCTTTAAGAAGAGCAATCACAACACAGGGAACTAGTAACTCCTCCAAGAAGACATCACCAAATCCAAGAGTAGAGGGCAACATCCTATAGAACTTTCAGAGCTCCAAGAATAGCACAAGAGTGTCCAAAGTAAGAAGTTGCCACCTGAGGGATGTTTCTTATGCAATGGGCCACATAAGGAGGCAAACTGCCTACATAAAGGAGCTTTTAAGTGCACCGCAGAAGAAGATTCATTAGGCTAAGTCAGAGGAAGATGAGAATGATATGGGACCAACCTTGCATGGAAGCAATTCACCTACTATATGCTACAGAGAAGGACACTCATGCGACTACAAAGTTGCCAACCTTATGTAAGTGGATGTCCAAGTCGATGGCAAGGAGCTTGCAACATGGTTAACACAAGCTCTACTCGTAACTTTGTGGCAAGGGCTGAAGTGGAATGGGTAGATCTACGACTAGAGCGAGATGGTGTCAGAATGAAAATCATCAAGTTAAAGGCAAACCCTCAGCATCAGCGACTCATGCATGTAAAACTTAAGAGGGTGGAAAGGAGAGCTAAACTCTGCGGCAGCTCCCATGGATGACTTTGACTTGACTTTGGGTATGGAAATCCTCAAGGTGACAAAGGAAATACCCATGCCCCACTTGAACTCAATAATACTCATAGGTGAAAGACCATTTTTTGTTAACGCTTCTTGTAAGACAAAGGCACCTTCAAAGAAGGGTTAGGATAAGGTAGTGTTTGCTCTTCGACTTGAGAGACTCTGAGAATGGGAGAACCTGCCTTGCAGCACTTTTCGTGAAGGAGGAAGTCAAGCATGTCTTGTCATCAGCTGAATTGGATGCCTCTATGAAGAATTTGATCTTTGAAGCCAAAAGAATTGCAAAAGGTGCTTCCTCCTAGAAGAGCAACTGATTGTCAGATCGAGCTTACAACAGAGGCTAATGCCTTCACATTATCATCGTCTTGGGGGCATTGACAATAATTTCAGATGAACCCCAACCAACAAAGAACCTTTCTCCATCTTGTTAACCATTATCGATCTGTAAAGTCATTTATTCTATTGCACTTTCTTTCTATAGCAGATTCCCCACCCGCCTCACATCACTCCCTGAGAACTTGTTGAACTACCCTCACCCTGGTCCTGTATCAGTGTGCTAGTCTAGCCTATGGCCAATGCATGTACAAATTTAAGATCAAAACTGACCTTGCAGTTGAATATGGCAGGAGATAAAAATCAAACTTCATGATCCAATATGCCATTCATAAGAACTAAAATTTTTGTAAGGAAAGAAAATAACAATACTACTATTTGATATCTAGTAGAGTATATGTACCGTAAAAAGTCAGTCTAGGGAAGGGAAAGAGAAATCAGAGGAGGGGGAGGAGAAAGAGAAACAATGGGAGAGACCGAGAGAGATTAGAGAAATATCACAATTAATCAAATTTTAATCAATTTAGCAATGTTACTTTATACAATAGAGGTAGGGCTCTTATATAGAAAAACCATAATCCTAGAATAATTTGAAAACAAATATAATTTTTCAACTAAATATCACATAACTTTCTAAAATAAAATTAAAAAAAATCTTTATTAATCAAATAAAATCAAACTCTACTAATTTGAAAATAAAATCAAATGAAAAATAAAACCAAATCTTTCTAATTTGAAAATAAAATCAAATGGAAAATAAAATCAAATCTCTTTTAATTAAAAATAAAATCAAATCTAATTTAAAAATAAAATTAAATCTCTTCGTCCATAATATCTGCATCAATTCTTCCCCGATGGCTGGGACTCAACCCAATTGAGTAAAACTTCTGTAGTCAATTCCCCAACCATAAGATGAGTGGCCACGTAATCCTCTAGATGGGCTGACACTTCTAGCACTACTTCATCACCCCATACATCTGCCAATCCGCACAACTGTTTGTACCCCTATCCAATAAAGTGAGTACGTAAGGTGACAGTATGTGATATAGATATGGCCATTCTACTCGCAATAATAACTCCAACTAATGGCTGATTCTAGATACTTTGTGATGCAAGAAAAGGATGTTAAGGGGAAGGCAGGAGAGAAGAAGAAAGAGGGTGAATGGGAAGAGAGCAGAGCGAGGTGAGAAGTAGAAGGAACAAGAGAGAAGAAAGGCAATCACAATTTGATACAGAAAAAGGGAAATCTTTTTTTATACCAAATTTGATATAGGGGAGGGGAAGAGCAGGGGAAGGGAAAGAGAAATCAGAGGAGGAGGAGGAGAGACTGAAGGAGAACAAGGAGAGGAGAAGGAGAAACTGGGGGAGAGAGAGAAGTATAGACCGAGAGAGCAGAGAGAAATATCACAATCAATCAAATTTTACTCAATTCATCAA
>JAOVVI020009795.1:0-13398 GCA_028571085.2 Nepenthes alata
GGGAAAACTAAATATCCCTTTAATTTATTAAACAACAAAGTTTCATCTTATTTTGAAATCAAAAGCATTACTTTAGGCTTAAAAGGAGAATAGCAAGAGGACAACGAAAAAAATGTAACACAATTTGACTAACATGCCAAAAAAAAGCAATCGACACCTTCGAAAAAAAGATTGGCAAGAAGATATGTGGTAGACAGGGGGCTGTATTAGGAGAAAATTTTGATAAATGAACAACTATCCATATCCTTAGATATGTGGTCAATTAGTTACTACTTTCTCTTCAACTATTACTTTTAGTTTTTCAATTATAAATATCTCATAAATATTAATTTTTAAGGAGTTACGATATTAAAAGGAAGACAAATATAAGCTCTCAAGATACATAGCCAATTAGTCACCACAATCTTTCCAATAATTACTTTTAGCCTCTAACTTATAAATACTTCATAAATCCTTATTTTTGAGGAGTTAGCATATTGAAAAGGAAGACGAGCACAGAGTTCCCCCCTCTTTCTCTCCTCCCGATTGTTTACCCTAATTCTCTCACCTTCTGATTTTGAAATATCATAGCTTTAAATAGTAAGAGCCATTAATCCCCCGTTCTAAGCCATATCGATTAGCCCTTAAAATGCTAATAATTTGATCATTTAATGACAGTAGCACTGGTAGAGACGTGCAAGCTACATCTCTATGCGCCAAGATTTCACTAAGGGTAAGTCTTAGAGCCCTTTCACCACAAAGATCGAGTACTTTCATGGTCTATGCGGCAAGAAATTTGAATGTTAAAGGGAAAAACACACTTCCTGTCGAGCTCATTAGAGGACTCAGCCTTTCTCCTAACTGCAAGCCTAAAATCAGGGAGTCTTGCAATAAAATTCAAAGATTTGATATTTTTTTTCCTGCATTTTTTGAACATATACTGACTCCAAAGTCAAAGGGGATAACTCGTGGACAAACTCGAGCCCCTTAACCTTATTGTTTATGTTGCGCAGGATCAAATACACCTTAGGTATGATTCTCTCTAAGAAAATAATATGTCTATTATACACATAGAATTTACTTATGTATTTCAGGTACTATTTTTAATCAAGAAGCATATGTTAATTCAATCATGGGATAACATAAGTTACTAAACATCTTTTTTATTAAATGAATTGGAATTCAACTCACATATGCTTTTAATCTATATCTAAAAACTTTGAGAACAAAGTGATGAACAAAGATACTTATATGAAATAATTAATTATTGCCATTTGGGGTGACATCATTATTGGAGCTCGACATGAATATACACAATTTGATGCAACAGAACAAAATTGAATATCATCGTCAAATATTAATCACCAAACTTATGAATATAAAAAATACAATAGTCTATAATGTTTTTAACGTAGCAATTTTTTTTCAATTAAGAAAAAATTATGAGATAAATTTTAAATAAAATCACTATAAAAGTATCGATTACAGGTAACCCCCTCTAAAATTTCTTTACTATAATTTTGAGTAAAAATAGTTGATTACAACTCCCTCAATATATCTAATAACTCACAAGAGAAAATATAATAATAAATAAAAGTAATCAAATGAAATTTATCCTAATATTATGTTTGGTTAATGGGAATATAAATTTTATTCACATCTTATTATCGATAAAATATTTATTCATACGTTTGGTTTCTTTTTTACATGAAATAATTATTTTCAAAAGAATAAATATTTCTTAAACTCAAGGAATAAAAAATATCAAATTTTTTTTGTATTATTTATTATTTATATCCAATGAATAATTATTTTTGCCATTATTATCGTTTTGCCTATCATCCTTTTTATCTTTTGTTTGAAACATTGGCTACTCTCTCAATCGTTTTTCGTCTCTCAACTGCTCATCACTCTTTTCTTTCTTGATTCGACGTCATCCAAATTCGTCTAAATTCGCAACCTGTACTCTTTCGACTAATTTCAAATATATGAGTTCACGGTCTATCGTTACACCCATAGCCGCAGTCACGATTGGGCCAATTGCCTATTTGCCCACTTTGGCGAGAAGGCTCGTTAGTTGGACCAGCAAAAGTACTACTACTCTGGCATCGTCGACGGGTACAAGCATCATAATTCTATTATGCATAATATTAGCAGTAATTATTGTAGGCATTATTCATACTCTCCAACATTCAGAAATTTTTTTTTTTAAAATAAGAGTAAAAAAGTCATTAGTATAAATTTTTACCTTATTCTTTATATTATTACTATATCAAATATTAGAATACTAATTCTCAATTTATTCTATTCTAATAATCAAATATGAAAAAAAATTATTTTTAACTCTATTTCCTTCTTATTTCATCTTTTAAAAATAATTATTTTATTTTATTATAATAACCAAATATAGTAAAGAATAAAACTCAAAATGAATCTCAATCGAATGTCAAATCTCTTCCTCTTCTCATTTTTCTTCTTCTATCTCTATGCGACACTCTTTGTATGATATTTGATTTCAAAATAGTCCAAAAATACGTTTGAATTATTTTTATACTGTGGGCCAAACTCGAACGCTTGTCAAGTGCACCTTCAGGGTAAGTCCCACTAGGAAAGGCACCGGCAGGTGCGCCTCATGCGCCGGTGCCCCAACGTTCAGCGTTCAAGCGCTGGTCCAGCACGCAAAGCATTTGTTGCAAAACACTAAAATTTGCACACCTCTACTGCCTTTCGACCGACCCGCGATCGACCTTTACACAAATAACATGAGACCTTATGATAAATATTCATTTGTTACAATGCCGGCAAATGAGTGATCAAAACTCAACAAATATATCAAAATTATATCACATGGAATATAAGAGAAACAATTATGATCTTTGGGTTTGTTTATGAACTTATGGGTCTCAATATTTATTTTTTACACTGAACTTTAGTAAATTCGTCTATTAAACATATATCTTATTTAAATTTTCTCAAATTTAGGCAACATATATATTATGTTAAGATTTGGTAGACTTTGTAGTTGTGCCACGTACCTACATAACTCGATTCTACATATTGTACATAGAGGATGCAAGAAGAAAGAAAAAACATTACTTGTAGGGCAAACTAACTGTCCCTTCAATTTGTTAAACAGCAAAGTTTCATCTCCTTTCAATATCCAAAACAATAAGAGAGAAATAAGTAAAAGTGCAAACCAAAAACATGACCAATAACACTAGTATACATTACGTACAATTCACATCAATCACACGTAAATATCACACATGCCATGCAAAGAAGACTGCTACAGTCTCATATTTCATTTGTTCTATAAAACAAGACCTGATATTTAAAATTCATGTTAAAAAAATACGGAATTTCTTAATTTTTAAATACAATTCAATTAACAATCCTTCGAAGTTGAATTTGAAATTTTGAAAAGGTTTTATTTTCAAGCATAACTTTTTAAAATTTTAAATAAGCTAATTTTAGAAAAATATATTATTAAACAAAATACTAAATGGAGATAATTTTACACAATAATATATGAGACTGTTCATTAGAATTTCTCCTACTAGGCGGCGGAGTCTTCCGAAGTACTGCTAGAAGGATACCCAATTCCATGCCGATTGTAAGGGAACAAGGCAAATATGATGGCGGCCACTGCTCCTACAGCCGGTGGCAACACTTTCAGCAGGGTCTTTCCGGAAGACTCGAGCGCCGGGAAGAGGCAGTGGACTGTATTCGAGTCGAGGACAGCCAGGACTGCGAACACAATCACGGCAAAGTAGGCGTGAACGAAGTCCCCAAACCGGAGCTTGTACTTGGACAGGTCGATGTCCTTGGAGTCCACCGACGGCCATAGGCCGGTCTTGGTGACGATCCCGTAGTGGACCTTGCCATCGCTACCGGTGTAGCTGTCGGTGAACGTGGCGAAGGCGCAGGAGAAGGCGCAGGCGGCGAGAAGGGCAGCGGTGAGGACCTTGTTGACGGGGTGGCAGACGCCATTGTTACTGAGTATGGGGCTCAGGAAATGGAACATGAAGACTGTTCCGGTGGGGAGGAGTTTGATGATTTTTCCGAGGCTGGAAAGAGCTTTGTCTTTGACTGATTTTTTAGCCATGGCTGCCGGATTAGGGTTTTCTATACAGTTAAGCTTTTTTTTTTAATTATTTTAATTGGTGGGATTTCAATTTATTTTGGTATTTATAGATTTGAGTGGATGAGCAAGGAAAGACATAACCGGCAGGTGAAAGAGTTGCTTCAACGCAACATGCTCGAGAAATTTTTTCGTTGGGAAGTTTGGGATTGCACTTCTACTCAATAATCCCATTCCATAAAAGTGATGGGAGGAATTATTCTTTATATTTAGATATTTTATTTTTTAATAAATAATTATTATTTAATTATTAAAAAATTAAAAAATTAGTTAAAATAAATTATTAAATTATAATTATTTTTTTAAAAATAAACCGATGCATCATTGATTCAAATTTCGAACACATTCAGGTGAAGTTATTCGTCTGAGTCCGACTCCATTCACCGAGACTGGATCTTGCACACCACAACAACGAACAATAGGTTAGGTGACGGTAGGAGGTCGTCCTAACGTAAACATTCCAACGTTCAAGTCAGTAAACAGTTTTTGAATTAATAAGGTGAAAGTAAAGCGATGCTGTATGAATGCTAAGAGTGTTTATTTCGTGATGGTGCTCTCGTAAACAGAGATGTTTGGGTAGCTCGTGAGGAGCAAAATCTCTAAATATTGTGTTCTCTAGAAACGTAGTAGTAAAGAGAGTGAGAGAGAGTGTGTTAGAACACTGGAAGCATGAAAGTTTTTCAATAGAAGGCTTTTGTAGGAGAGTAAGAACATTCCCTAGGAGTGGAAACTCTATGGCTTTCTATAGTCGCTGTGCTGGACTGCATTCAATGTGTAAAAGGGTTTGATTTTAGCGCTCTATTGGGATTGCTGTATGTTCTAGCGTGGAGCCCTTATGGCAATAATGATCACTGGGTTGACTGCTTTCCTTATGTATTTTGTATCCGGTAGGGTTTTTACTAGATAGGGAAAGGATTACGGTGCCTTCCTTTGGGGATATTCGTTGATTCTGCTAATGACTGTTACAATAGAAACTACTTTTCATAGAGAGCGCAAAATTAGGAGAGCAGACTTTTATTGGTCAAAGACAGACGTGTGGGCTAAACTGGATTTGGGCCACATGAGGACTGGTTTTCGGCTGGTCAACTCGTCATGCTTCTAGTTAATGGAAGTATTGACCACCTTGCATGCTTCCAGTCAATGGAAGAGTTGACCGTCTCGAAAAGAAGTTGTCCGTTTTGCTCTTGGACTTCTCCTGGCTCACTTAGCCTTTTGTCTTGTTAACGGTGGGCATTGACCGTTCAAGTGTAAACGGGCCATTGTGGTTCTGTGCGGGAACGCCCGGGTAACTCGTGCATACATGAATTGGAATGCTTGTATATGTAACACATTTTCATTAATAAAATTGTTGTTATTGCTATCTGCTTACTTGGTTGTTCATGTGAATATATGTTTGCTTGCCATTTTCATAAAGTATAAATGGCCTAAATTGTCCCCAAGTCAGGAGGACAGACGTCTTCCTGTAAAAAAAAAACCATGGCACCACGCCCAGCGGCCCATACACCATCAAATTCCAAACTTTAGCCCCGTGCTAAAAGGCCCTTTGCAACCGTAAAACTTTGGCTCCGCGCCAAGCGGCCCACACGTAGTTGAATTCCAAACTTTGGCCCCACGTCGAAAGGCCCTTTGTGGCCATCAAACCTTGGCTCCACGCCAAGTGGCCCACACGCCGAAAGGCCTTTAGCAGCCATAAAGCCTCGGCTTCGCACCGAGCAACCCATCCGTAGTTGAACCTCAAACTCTGGCTACATGCCAGTTGGCTCTGAGCAGCCTTGGAACCTTGGCACCACACCAAGCGGCCCGAGCGTGGTCAAACGAGTAGGGCAAGGGGCTTCAGAATCTCCCAGTAAAGAGACTATCAAAACCGTAGGGGACCTAAATGGCAGGCATGCGATGACCTTCTCAGGAGAAGAGAGTGCCTTCAATCAACAATAGTCAGTGGGCTAGGACCATGTGCACGAAAGCGATGACACCCCAAGTAGAGTCGAGCATCGAGGCGGTGTCGTGTGCGCTACGACCTAAGACCCGGAGTCCGGTTGCTGTGGTCACACAACCCAACTGGCCCTTGAGAGACTCTATCGGGCATGCGACAATGTCCAATCCACTGGACAGAGAATCCCACTACGCATGAGAGGTGACGACATTCTCAACCAAAGGATGAGCACAGTGCAAGAGGCTCTGGAAGTGAGCCTTAGCGACAATAGCAAAACAACTTAGCCAATGCAAGGATAAGACCCGTGTCACGAGAAAGAAAGTGGGGAGAAAAGAGGGTATCCTTTATCCAAGTCAAAGATTACAAAGGCCTTCTCGAGAAGCTATATACACGAAAGATGAAAAAAAGGCCGATGTCCTACGAACACCGGGGTCTTGTCTCCTTCAGGTAGTCAACCAAATGCGAGCGATCATTCATTCCATCATTGTGAGGATTGAAGATTCCCGTGGAAACATCCGAAGTTGCGACGGACACTATGCGACGATACATGCGTATGCCAACCCAAAACCTTACATCCAGAAGTTGGGTGACCTCCTCCGGAGAGAGCTGAACCCGTGAGCCAGCTTCAACTCAGGCCACCGCTCTCGCAAGCTGACAATAAGGGCCTCATCAGCCGCCTCAGGACCAAGGGTAGGCAGCTTAGGTGGCGCACAAGGTGGAACCTCGACCTCCTCTAGAACATCTGGGGGCGCAACAGCGATCCCTAATCCAGTTGTCTCAATGGGCTATATCGACCTGGTCTCTACCTCCTTGTCACCAAATACGACTGCTCCTCCAAAAGACTCGACCAACAGCTCGCCGGTAAGGGGTGTCGCCTAGACATCAAACGAGGAGCCCGGCGCAGACCCCTCTCCCGAAGGAAGATCAACCACAGGGATGCCATACTCCACTAAGGCAATGGTCGGAATAGGAGACTGGTTGGCAGCTTCCTCCAATAGTGGCAGCTCTGGCTCTTAGGTGGCACCAGTAGCCACGGTTGGTGACAACTGGGTAGGCTCAGCGGACTAACCCAATGCAGCCGACAACATCAAAGCCCTCCTCCTAGCAGTGCCACCGGCTTTCTTTAGCCTCTTCAAAATCGCCATGTCCTCATCGGAAGAGGACTCCAACGATAGTACGAGTCGGCCCGCACGGGTGACTCCCTAGACGGCTTCCTCATGACCTAGGCTCTAGCCTTCCTTTTTTGGGCGACACCTACCGCAACTTTGCTCGCGCAATCCCAACCGACAGCTACAAGCATTATGGGGTCAAGTAATACCCCTGCTTAGCAAAGGTCTCTATCGCAGCCTGTATATTGTTGGTGAGATCTTTATCCTGCCTCAACCCCTCCTCACTCACGCTCCTGGAAAAGAAGTCGCTCACGGGGCACCACACTATCGAAAACTCCCATTCTGGAGGGAGGGCTAGAAAGAAGTAATGATTCTTCCAGTTCTTCACGGAGCGAGGGTTTGTCCCCCGGAAGCTAAAGCACGCACGAGGAGACATGGAGAGCCAATCCTTTGTTTGGGAAAAATAAAAGCTTACCTTCAGCGAGTGCGGGCTAAATGCACCACCGTAAAGCATGACGAAGATCCACATCTTCACCAGATGATGGATGGCATTGGGGTGAAACCGAGTCACGGAAACTATAAATGCCTCTAAGAGACCGTACAGATCAAGCTCCATGGGAAAATGAAGGCTGCCCCGCAGACGGTGCTCAACACTGTGTTAAATCCCTTGAGAGGAGCGCTTGCCCGACCCCCCTCTCAAGGAAGGAGGTGGATCCGTTCGCTCAGAATGTCATACTACACCCTGAGAGCAGCAACGACACTTGGCAAAAGGACTGACTTAATATCGGTTATTTTCTGGCAAACCAATGAAGAGGAAGAGCCTTTCTTTTTCATCATACTTGGAGCAGGAAAATGGCAAAGTGTGAAGAATGGAAGTTGGCGCCCTTTAAATAGGCAACGCTTTGGAAGGCGAAGCGACATCGCATGGAAAAATGAAAAGGACGCCTCAAGTGATGGCCATGACATGTGTCTCCTCAACGGGACACAATTAGTCAATCCAATATAGCCCATCATGGCGCCTGACAGGCAGCAACACCACTAACACCACAATTGCCTGCTAAATCCCAACTGTCATACCCGTATTTAATGCGACAACATAGGCCATTGGAAGTGACGGCGTCAACCCTTCCAATTTTTTAGACTGGAAGCAGAAACAGGTCATCCAAATGCAACAAATAGCAATAAACATATTGCTTAGTTAGTAAAGAAATTTCATTAAGTAATTTCACTAATAAAGTTTCTTTATAGGAAAAGACAACCAGGGGTCACAAAATACAAATATCTGCCCCCTCAGGGCTCAATAGGGTCAGGAGTCATGAAATCCGTCAGCTCTGAGTGTATTCGGGTGCCAAAATTTTGAGGCCAAGAGACTGATGCAAAATCCAGGCACCACCAATGAAGCTATTCTTTGGGTAAGTCAAATACCTTCCGGGAACCTCCTTTCTAGCTGGGGAGCCAGCTCTTTCGGCTAGATTCTCGACCACAACTCAGCCTCTTGTTGCGCATAGACAGCGTGTCCCTCCCTAAGCCACACCCAGCGTCGCTCGAGTGCCTCTTGGAGAGCGACAATCTGGCTTTGAGCCTATGAGTTGGCATCGGCTAGCTGCGACGCTCTTGCCACTACCTCCGACCATGCTTACTCAAAGTGAGCCGCTTGTGCCCGAGTCTATTCAATCTCACCAATGGAAACCTGCACCTGGGCCTCCATATCCTCTACTGCCCTTAAGACACAACTAAGTGACGGACTGGCTCCCCCAGGCCTTCAACGCCAAGAGAAATTGGATGCCCCATCGAATTCAAAGCCTAGCATTGCCCTCAAGAACCTCATCAGCCTAATAACTGAAGGCTCCGAATGGCAACCTTTTACTGTCACTGCGGTGGGCACAGCCTCATCACGACCCCTCAATGCTTGCTCTCCCATTGAGATTCCTCGGTAGGGGGTTTAGATTCTGAAGAGGAAGATGACCTTGCCATCAATGTCACCGCAATGAAAAAGAATGAAGGAAATGACTGCATGCTCAAATTTCGCACCTCCAATCAACTAAAAAACGCGAGATCTGATGAAATTCTTGGTGCTTAAATAGCCAAGGCTTTCCAATGGGGCAAAGTCGTTTAACTAAGGGAGGACATTCCACCACCCAACAAAGTCCCTCCATGTGGTGACACCCTAAAACATCATGCCTTTACAAGGTAGGTCATTATGACGCGACAATCCTATAATTTTCTGCGCATTAAATACAGGCACATCAGCTCGTTCTTGTAGCATCACCCCAGCGCTGATTTTTCTCCTGGACGGGTGTCGTAGATGCCGATCCAACACAGCCGGTGCAATAGGGTCCACCGCAGATGAAGGAAAAGCATCAATTAAGAGTCCTGCCAAGGCTGGGACTCGCCTGCGTGCACCCTAAGGAGACTTCGATTTTTGCCTCCTCTCCAAGTAGAATATATAAATCACCAGTCATGGTAGGAGACGGTGACGACACGTCATAAAGGGAACAGAATCCCCTGAAATTGTGTGCCAGCCTTACTGCATCCCACCTACGAACTGGAGTTCTAGCTAGCCAGAGAGGAGGCATATTATAATAGCAGAGTGGTCGAGCCACCCTTGTTACAACAAGAAAGCGTCCATGGAAAGGGTGTGGCGACAGGCTTTAACAGCAGCATTAGATCTCTAGAAAGTCCATCTAATCCCTTGTGGGACTCCATAAGGTGTGGGGCAAGATGGGGACTTTGCATTGCTTCACCGATGAATAGATAAGTATGGGTCACTCAAGCTGAGAAACTCCCCAATTTATAACCGTGCCAAAGCTTGACGAGCTCCCAAAGAGGCGTACCACCCAATGGCCATTAACCAAAAAACGGGAAAGCCATCAACAAGGAGCTAGTCCTCAAACAGTGAATCTTTCCTAACAGTGCACTGAATCCCTGCATCACCTATGAAAGGATGAATAATCGCATGGGGAAGGAATGGAATCATGGGGAGATGAAGACCAGAGCATCTTGAGCAGGCTCATGTGAACAGCCAACGGGACCCACCTTAGACATGCCAAGCCTTGGCAGTGGACCGCCCCAGGTACGGAGGGCTAGTGATGGGTCCAGATCAAAACTGGGCCAAGATCAGCAAATCCCAATTGAAGAGGTGCGGGTTCAACCGAATAAAAAGGCCCAAACCCGTCTATAGGGCCCAAAGAATCCTGATACGCAGCCCACATGGCGCCCCAGATGATCAACCAATCAGCACACCCTCTCGCCTACAGAGACGATTGCAAGCGACGGTCACTAGTTCAGAAAATGCTAGCTAATGGGAGAAGAGGTCAATGCTACAAGCCACAACGCACACTATTTTCGCAGCCACTCAATCAATCCGTGAACGAGTAGCAGACCTTCCGTTGTTCACACCCAACGATGGTCTCCTTGCCTCCATAAGGCGATAACTATCGTCGCTGGCCACCGCCAATGTACAGCTGCCGACGAATCCTGACAAACCACTTGTCGAGGGTTTTGACTCCCATAGCCTCCCAAGAGGAGCCTACAAATACCTTCTCCTGCTAAAGAAAGAGGGGAGAGCTCAATCCTAAGCCAAAACGGTGACCAGAGATTAAGTATCATATCCTTCATCCAACGTTCACGCCCAACAATAGTCTCCTTGCCTCCACTGGTGACAATTGGTGTCGCTGGTCACCGACAGTGCACTGCGGCCAATGAATCCAGGAAAATCACTTGTCAGGGGTTCTGGCTCCCAAAGCCTCCTATGAGGAGTCTACAAATACCTTCTCCTGTTAAGGGAAGTGAGGGGAACTCAATCCTAAGCCCAAACGGTGATCAAAGATTAAGTATCTGATCCTTCACCGAGCGTTCTAGGTTTCGAGGAGAAAGAACCTGCACTCTTCCCTTGAGCTGCAACCACGTTTCGATGGAGTTAGTGAGCCACCGATAGTGATGTGACCAACAGAGCCTAGACCTCCAAATACATCCCACTCATACTCCCCTCATCCCAATTTCTTTACATTCTCGTCATGTTTACTCCTAAGCGTACATTCCTTCGTTCATTGCAAAATATTTCTAACTTGAGCGTCAATGTGTTTATATTGAATAACTTTTTGCCATCAGCTGACCTCTTATTTATAATTTATGATGTGCATATTTTAAATTAGCAGTGACGGAGACCGGATCCAATTCAGTTGGACCCATAGCGAAAGATTAAAAGGCTATCTAATTCGTATCACTATTGAGAACCAGAGACGCATCACCCCACATTATGTTAAAAATAATAAGTATAAAATAACAGAATATTTAAATTCTAAAAATAAAAAAGTATATATTTAGATTTTTAATTTAACACATGAACTATTGAATTGTTCACCTATCAGTTCATATGGTAAAGGAGGCTCCATCAAGATGGAGCATATTGTGTGTTGGCCACACATAAGACACTACCTATGGGAACCGAGGGAGGGGCCTTCTTTAAAGGGTAAACAAGAATTTCACTTTCTAAATCGATCATAATACGTCATCCAATAAGCGTAATTTAAACTAAAATAGATCTTCACAATAAAAGTGTAAAATAAAAGTAATTATTGCAAATGAACTAGTCATTGAAAAGATATGTGATATTTGTGTGGGACATACTTCGATGAAGATGTCAAGGCAAGAGTCACACAATTGATCCATGATTAGTTTAAGGTCTAATTGTGTTTTAAGGTCTAATTGAATTTGCAGTGTGGCATCTGAAATGCAATTAAGAGGTGCTTGAGTATCCATTGAATAATAAAAAAAGAAAAAAGAATAAAAAGGGAAAGAGTTGTGCATTAGAAGCAGAGAAAGAGGAGAAAAGAGATGAAGAGGGGAGAGAGAGAAAGAACTCACGTGAATGGAGAAGGAGGAGAGAGAGAGAGAGGAAGAATAGAGTAAGTGCATAAGAAAAGGAAAGAGAAAGGTGCAAGCGGTGAAAGAAAAGGAAGAAGGAGGGAGAGAGAGGAGGAGGAGGAGAATGCGGAAGTACGGGAGTTAATAGAGGTCAGGCGTGCAGCAGGAGAGAGAAAGAGAAAGGAGAAAAAGAAATAGGGTACCTTGAAATATTTTTTTGCCAAATTTACTTGATATGAGGCTGAGACAATTATATAAAAATCCTATCATTGATTTGTTTCATTATCGTATATGTTTTCATTATTGTTTAAAGATTTTATTGACATGTATGTTATTTTTATACCCAATATTTATTTATACTGCACATGAATATATAATTTATGGATCGATTTGAAGATTTTGTTTGAGGTTTGTGATTTTTAAAGGGTTTTATTATTTTATGAAAGTTTAAAAAATATCTAATATTGTATATTTTTATATCAATATATTTGTATAAAAATAAGTATGAAACTTGCATTGGGTTTTATATTTTCATATGCATGTACCAGGGTTATGACCACTATCTTTGAATTTATTATTTGCTATTTTGGCTAACTCTCAACAGAAAAATATTTGTTATTGGATATTAGAAATCACTTTCTACTGATAGGAAAGAATTTATTTGTAAATGACTCACCCCTTCTGTTTGGTATTTGTTTTTGAATTTATAATATATTCGAGTATCCTAATATATCTGATAAATTTAAGGATTGTACATAGTGAGTAATATTACTTATGGGAAATAATATATATAGGTGGCCTAGCATGATAGTCTAAACTGTATTTAATTTGGCCTAAAATTATCAGGTTAGATGTAACCTTACTCAAATTAGTCATTAAACATTCGATAGTCAGATTTAATATATACTTTGTATTTGTATATGAATTTATATTTAGACTCTGATTTACACTCTAATTTGTGATTCACCGATTTTGTCGATAGTTGAGATTTGGTATGTTTCATACATTTAATTTTAATTATACATTTTGATATGGACTTTAGATTATCGATTTATGGTATTGATCCAACTTCTGATATATTGTGCATTCAATGTGATAATCTGGCTATTCAATTCTGTTGCGAATCACAATTTGACTGGATATTCAATTTGATTGGATATCTAATTGTCTGATTTGATATCTAAATCACTTCTATTCTATATATGACCAAAGAGGACTATTTTCTAATTTGATATAAGATTTGAGTATAAGACCACTAATAGTTTCTGATATTGGATTATGTTTCAGATTTGGTAATTTGATTTCTTGTATTAACGATTTGGAATTATAGATGGGCTATGATATATTGTAGAAGTTGGATGAGATTCAAC
>JAOVVI020009796.1:0-13397 GCA_028571085.2 Nepenthes alata
CAAAATTTGACTCAAACTTCAAAAATGAAAATACAATCATTAGTAATAAAAGACTTATTAGATAAAATTGTTTAAAGCTATGGTGATGTTACATATATAGAATATTTACAATATTTTTCATTTTCCAACATTTTCTCATGAAACATCTCATTGCCTATGCGTGCATGTATAGAAATCATCCTCCTTGAGTGTCAACACAAAAGAATGCATATAGATGAATTTCTTATACAAACTTAACAAGACAAGTCACAATATATTTCTCTAATAATTCAAAACCCAAAAAAAAATCACAATAATAAATGAAAAACAAATGCCCACTAGTAGGTATTTATAATTGGAAAGGGAAGTACATGGACCATTTTGAATCCAACTAAAAATATATAAGAGCTATATTATCCCCAAAATTAGACTCTTCAAAAATATAGTTTATGCACTCAAATAATTTTTTTTTTTTTATAGAATTAGACTCAAGCTTTAGAAAAATAAAATGTTAGCAAATAAAAGACTTATTAGCTTCAACTATTAATAGCTTGTGTAGAATTTTTACTATTGTTTTCTATTTTTCTTGAATTTTTTGTAGAACATTTTAATGCTTGCTTGTGCAATCCCTAATAGAAAACGATGGATATAATTGTTTTCTAATTGAAAAATGAACTCTTTAATGAATGAAGAAAATGCCTACTTTTAGACAGTGATATTTGGAAAGAGAAGTACATGAAATGTTCTAATTGTAGATTTACCAAGGTCACAAGGTAAATGATCCAGCTACTTGAGAATATATGCAAGCTATATTGCTCCCTTAACTAGGAACCTCAAAACTGCACTTTAAGCACTCAAATTTTTTTTTTTAATAGAATTGGACTTAGGTTTTAAAAATGAATATAAAATCATTAGTAAATAATAGGCTTACTAGCTTTAACTGTTTACATTTTGAATGATATTATACATACAAAAATTTTATTATGTCTCTTACATTTCTAAGATTTTCTCGTGAACCATTTCATCGTGTCCATGCACTTCTGAAAAAAATGTCTATCTTGGGCACCGACACAATAGAGTGGATTTGGATGCCACTTCTAGAATTCAACCAGGAAATCACAATATATAACTTAGAAAATTCAAAAGAAAAAAAAAATATTAGTAACAATTGAAGGAAATGCATAAGCGTAGGTTTTTGGGAATTGAAAATGGAAGTACATGGACCCTTTTAAATCCAGTTACAAGTACATGTGAGTTATAATATCATTAAGCAAGGCACCATAAATATGATTTAAGCATTCAAATAGTTTTTGGATAGAAAGAGATTTATGGTTTAGAAAAATATAATTATCAGTAAATAAAAGACTTACTGACTTCAACCGTTTATAGTTTGTCTGATATTATATTTCAAGGATCTTTTTTATCTTTTTATTTTTTTGATATTTTTGTAAAATATTTCATCACCTGTAAGTGGATGAGCAGAAATTGCTTGCCTTGGTCCCCATAAGAGAAGGATGGATATGGATAGTTTTTTGATGCAAACTCAACAGGAAGAGTCACCCCCTAATTTTTTAATTAAACATTATGAAGAAAAAATCAAAATAACAAGTGAGAAAAATGCCTTAGTTGTAAGTATTGATATTTGGAAAGAGAACTACATGTAATGTTCTCATAAGGCTCGACTCTTTTAAAATATAATAATCATGATTAATTAATTAATATAATTAAAATTAAGATCAAATGATATAAAAATTTGAGTTAAAAAAGTCAAAATTTAGATGCAATGACTCATGTATGATTGAGACCTGATGTAGGCCTGATGCATGCTCGAGCCTAGAAAGCAGAACCCCCACGCTTGAGGCACGCTTGAGTGGCCATTGGCAAAATGTGGCCACCTAATGTATGCTCAAACCCTGCTCGAGTACAATTCTATTATAAAAAGACCCCCGAGTTCAGTTCTAGTCAGTTTTGTAGCAGAATTCATAGAAGAGAGAGAACTAAGAAAAAGAGAAAAAAATAGAGAGAGAAAGCTAAGAAACTTGATTTTGAGGTGTTCAAGCTAGAATTTAAGTAAACCTCAATCAAAGCAAGTGCACTTTAACTCCTTTCTTTTCTTGTTGTTCTTTGCCAATTCTTTGGGGTATTTTTATTCTAATACTTGCCCAAATTTTGATTTTGAAGCTACTGTATATTTTATGTATACATGTTAATTTTTTTATAGTTTTATAGCAAAATTGTGACGCCCCGTGCTCAAGTCATCTGACCCGATTCGAAACTGCCACATGAAAATCCAAAATCTTAAATAACCTCACAAATATATCATCAAGAAACGAGCACAATAATTAAGATAGTAATAATAATATGCATGGAATAACAAATAATACTAACAATCAAGTCTTGGGAACGCAGTCCCAACCCAAATTTCTAGAAGCGTAAATAAAACTAAAAGTCCACATATCACAAACTATTTATTTTTTAGATCATTTTTGTCTCGAGCCTCCTCAATTATCACTTGAACTCTTTTCGCCTGGAATAAACTCCTATGCTGTAGCCATCAAAACAATAAAAGTGAGCCAAAACCCAGCAAATAAAATACGTTAATACAATCTAAAATAATATAAATAAACCATACACTATTTGTCAATAATTAATTGAGGTTCATCAACCTGTAGTGTTCCCGTCTCAAAGGCCATATGTTCACAAAACATTAGATATACAAGTTGGATTCCATCAAAATCAAGTATCAATCACAACATAGGTTCCATCGAACCCTTCATAAATGAGGTCCCAATTTTATGATATACCACGAAAGTCTCATCGGATCTTTTATATCAATGTGAACCCCCAATTCACACACCCGCCCCTCAACTGGGTAACTCTCGAGGTTTCAGTGCTCGAAAGTTTGACAAGTGACCCTATGGCCTCATAATACTTAACTCCCATCATGCACAAATATCGTATCCAATCCACACATGCATACATTCTCGTTACCCTATCGGGTAACCTTCAGGTATTCTGCGATATTCTAATTCAGAATATTCATAAGTCAAACTCATAAACCAATTACCTCATTGGGTAACTCGCACGTATTCTGTGATCCTCTGATCCACGTTCCTTTGGGAACAGAATATTCATATTATCGACAAGTCAACCCAGCACCACCTCGGTACGATATCTATTGATATCTCACCAATCAGTTCACAGGATTATAAACATCCGTCCAAATAACCTCAATATCCAAAATATGGATTAAATATTGAAAAAATATATACCACACTAATATTTTGTAACCTTCCATTCGACTTGATACCTTAATATTTTCATAATCTCTCATCAACGTAGTCATAGAGTATCAATAAATTGCACATATGCCAACAAAGTTAACACGAAAGATAATTTACTAGAATTCATCTAAGAGACATAATAATAATCAGTTAACAAACTCATATTATTGCTTTAAGTATGCCAAACTCACATGCCTAGATTTATATAAACACATTCTATCATAAACATAAATATACATATAAGCATACCAACGTGGGTGTATATATATCTTCTGCCCAACACACCCACTGTGCATAGCCACACACACACACCACTCATAGTGCACACACCCACCTGCACCCCAACAGTACATGTACACTGTATTCACACATGTATGTTTACACGTATATATGTACACAATAAATATATCTATATATGTATATAGATGTTATTACACACAGCTTAACATAAACGTATTTATACATGTATATACCGCATACATACTCATTGCTACATATAAACTCACAAACATACACTGCCAACACACACTACTCCCATAAGTATACGTATATATATATATACCTACTGTATACTCCCAGATACACACAGGCACTGTATACGCATTATTTACACATTCAGGTATTATTAAATGAGCATACATGTAAATAATATACTGTCCGTCTTCTGTTTTCGACAGCCCAGCATGCAATGCTCTGTTTTTCACAAATAGCCGACTTCCCTCTACTTTTTAAAATTTTATCATGTAAATTAGGAAATTTTGTAGGTCCACCATATCCAGTTTTATGTTTGTAATGTGAAGACTGAAATTTCCTTTCAACTGAGTCGAAGGCTCTGTTTTTGCCCTAAGTGGCCCTTAACCAGAATCTCGGCTAAATCCCACTAAAATTATAAAAAAAAACTCAACTTTTATAATTTTACTAGGTAAATTCCGCATATATGTTGCTTCAATTTATTATCCGTCAAGTTCCAGATTAGTGAAATCCTTCGGTTCACTGTACCGAAGTAGGTGGCCCAAACAGAGAACCGATCTATGTTTTCCTTCTTTCTTGAATTTCACCGAGACCGAAAGAGGTTTATACTCTCCCAGTTTAACATGTAAAACTAACAAATTTTCCTCGCCTCATTTTACAAATTAGCAAGCTCAATTTAACATGAACTCCGAAAAATTTTGACCTTCCACTACACGAGCCGTGGCTCTGGTTTCCAATCCACAGTCACGAATTGAACTAATTCCCACAGAATAGACGACCCTAACAACAATCGACAAGAAAACAGTAACTTAGAGAATGTAGGAAAAAGGTTTTATTTGCCTGATTAGCGACAGAAATAAAACAAAGGCTAATACTAGCGGTGACGGCTTCGACACAAACGATTTCGACTACAGAGAAACGGAGTGTAACTCTCTCTTATCGACGTCTCTATTTATAATGTTATAAATTCTGATCAAACAAGTCAATTTTAATAATTAATTATACTATTTAAAATTTAAAATTTTAAATAATTTTTAACAAATAAACTAAGTCCCAAAATTTGAGGTGATAAATCAAAATATACATACTCAATAAAATTAAAATCCTTACAGGACCTCATCGAATAATCGTCTAAACAATAAAAATGTGACATGCTTCTACAATCATCATAAGTGAGGTAATAATTAAACCAAAATTTATGATCATACATACTATAATATCCAAATTATTCTCGTAATGTAATCATAGGCCTGTACCCGACCAATTCCATAATACAATCGCATCAAATATCAATATAAACCATAATAAAACTTAAACTCACCAATCGGACGAATATCTGATCGATCACGTCTTTATTCCTATACTGTATCCAAACATTCTACTCTAAAAAGACAAAATAGAAAAATGAGCATAATACCAAATAAGTATCATATTTAGTCAAAATGAGTTCAATAAATCAGAGGGAATGCTAAATTGATAAAGATCTAATAAAATTTCAGAATAAATCTAAATCGCCGATAAGATAAATTCAACCAAAATCTAAGATCCAAATTTTAAAATTCAATAGTTGTCTCGTACTCAAACCAAATATCCAAGTCCAAACAAATATCTAAATTTTAAAAATAGTCATCGTCAAGATGTATTTATATATATAAATATATATATAACCAAAATAGAGGTAATCCAAACCAATTTCAAAATCGATGTCTATCCAAATTCAAATTTGAGTCAGAGTCCAAGTCTAAATCCAATGTCCGATCAGCTTGTGATCCGGGGTAGAGTCCGATAGTTGGATGATATAATAGCGTGCACAGAGACCGAAGCAACACCGCGACTGAAGCAGCACCGCAACAGATATTCTAAAAGTCCGGATCATAACATATAATCAAAATTATTTGTACGAGACATACCAAACCCAATTATAGGCAAAAATCGGCGAATCTCAAATCTAAGTCTAAAAATTCATATCCAAATCAAAGTCCAATACCAATGAATGTAAAAATATATATTATGCACCAAATCTGGGTTCTAATTATTTAAAGATTAGTTTGAGGAAGGGTTACACATAATCCCGATAGCCGTAGGCTAAAATCTATATACTGTGTACCCATAGATAAGGTTGCTCACTATATTTTGACACCCGCGACTTTGGGTACACTTCTCAAGCTTGTCAAATATATTAGGACGTCTGAATATATTCTAAGGTCAAGTAAAATTATCTAAACGGGAAGGGTACTACTCAAAACCTTTCCTGCCGATGGAAAGGAATTTTCAAATAAATCTCCCCGTCGGGAGCTAGCCAGAATCCAATTATCCAAATCCAAATGTATTGACCACAACTCAACACGTGCTTGTGAAAATGAACGGTCAATGTAAGTTTCGTGTACATTTTTGTTATATATACTGATATAAATATACACCGAGTCCAATAAATTTTTTCGGCTTCCAGAAAAATAATAAATTTTAAAAATCATAAAATCCATATTTAAAGCCCCCAAAATAATCCAATAAACTACACATACATGTCTATAATAAATTAAATAGGTGTATAAAAATTTATCCATGTTAATAAAAATTCAAATAGTATTCAAAATATATCAGAAATTAAATTAGACCAAAAAATGAGTTTACAGATACTTGCCTGAACCTCATACTTTACATGTATGAAGAAAAGATGTCCCGAAGTGCTCGAATCAACCCTTTCTCTCTCCGCCGTGCGCGCTGCCGCGCCTCTACTCGTGATCTCCCATTGCGTCGTCTCCCGCGTGCAGTCACTGTTGCTATCGCAGGCCTGGCCATTGCTGGCCAGCCACCGCCACGAACGGCAGACACCAGCCTCCCGGCGACACCCCGTCCGCGTCGATGTCGCAGCTGCAGCTCAAACGCCCCTCTTACCATGCACAATTCTCTCTCTTGTGCAACCCACAACTGCGCCACCGCCGCTCCTCCCACGGCCACGGCCGACCACCGACACACCATCTCTCCCGTGCGTCGCCATCAACGCCATTACCGACACCCATCGTCGGCTTCTTTGATGGCTTATCCTTACCGCCACCGACCAAGCTTCCAGCCACCGATAACCACCGGCACAGTGCCGCCCTCGTCGCTCATCGCCGTCGCCGGCTGTCGTCGAACGGCCGCCTTCCTACCTCTTCTCCCTCTCTTCTTTCTCCTCCATCATTCAAAACCCTAACCTTCTCTCTCTCCTCTTTCTCCCTCTCTCCCCGATTCCATCCTTATCTCTTTTTTTTTTTATATAATAATAATAATATTATTATTATTATTATTATTATTATTTTATTTTCTATTTTAATTTTTCGTTTCTTTTAACCCAAATTTTGAATTAATACCCGGGCGATAATACGGGCGCACTCCAAACGTTAACCCAACCGACCCAAACATCTTTCCAAAATTTTTTAATATTTAATTAATTTTATCACGTTTACTTTTTTTTAAAATTATAATTAATATTTAATTAATCTAAATAAAATTCAGAATATTATATATAAGCCCATCACCTTAATTGACTGAATAATTAATCAAAGGATTGAATCGTCGAAGCATCTTTCACTTCGACAACAGCTGCGTGCACATCGTCAGATTAATGGTGAAAATAAACTAAGAAACCAATAAGCGTACGCTATAAAAGAAGAAACGTTAGGCAATGGTCTAAGAAAAATGAAAGAGGGGCAGCGAGCGAGGAGAGAAAGAGAGATTTGAAACGCAGATAAGAAGAATCGAGAAGATGAAATAGGAGGTAGAAGAGGGAATGGGGTGAGATAATATTAATATTATTATATTTTATACCTTATATTATTATTACAGTAATTATTTATAAGTTACTTATTTATTATTACCCCATCATTATTAATCATTTTCTTATTATATTTATCACCAATTTATTATCAAAACAATAACCCAAAAAAAAAAATAAAAATACTGGGATATTACAAAAATATATGGGAAATTCCTTATTATATTCAAGTTTCATATATATGTTCTGTATATTAAAAGTTTAGCTATATGTATCTCTTTAATTCATGATTTAATAATCTTACATGTGATGAATTTTTGTGCCTCATACTATGGTAGGTTCTTGACTTACATTATAAGCTTACATGCTTAGAAAATTAAATAACTAAACCCTAACTATTAAGTATATAAGCTGATTTGTAAAACAATTGCCTATATTGCTGATTTTTACTAGGTTTTACTGAATTTTACGGAAGTTCATACTTTAATTTCGTGCAGTAGCTTACGCATGTGCTAAATTATTAGATATAAGTCATGTGTAAGTTGGAAAATATACATAACTTACCCTACATTGTTTGAATTTTGAAGGCACTTGCTGAATTATGCGAATTTGCTAAATTCCTGCATTTTTACTGCACTCTTCTGCATTATCCTGCTTACGTCTGTGATGAAGCCTTCTTGCATGCCTAGAATTTACTAATTTTGTAATTCATATGTTCTTGAAATACATATATATAGCTCTCTGCATGCATGTGACCAAACTGAAATTATGCACCAGCTGAATTCGTGCATCAATTGTACTGAATTTCTGCACTATATATGAAGTTATCCTTTCGCAAGTTAAAATTATATCATGCCTAAGTTTCTGCAAAGATATGTGCATGAAAATTCAGAAAATGGAATGAAAACTCTACAATTATGATAAATGATTATGAATTGTTTTTTCAGAAAATAAGAAAACTAAGAATTAGGAAAATAAGTGTAGAATTTTTCTAAATTAAATATTGGACCATGGATCATATTTCAATGGGTAGTATATTACAACATGCCTTAAATCGATATCTGACCCTACATAACCGTAAGATTAAGAAGTGAAGTCTAACTCCATTTATAGGATTATATATAGACGTCTCACGTTCGGATCTTGAATTGGAGCTTATGGCCTATGGTTGTGGTTGTGTGAGAGTATACACAGCCCGATCTTCAATTATTCATTCCTTTTGTCGATAAGGCTTATTGGCCCTAATTTCTAAAGAAATAAAAAGAGATTTAAGCATATTTTTATGGTTACGATTAATAAAGAATAAGATAAGAAATTTAAAAATGTATTATGTATGTTTTTCCTATACAAGTTCATGTCATTACATCCGATCATGATCTCTATGACTTTCGATATATTTTAAACGTAAAATATACATATTCATTGATATATTATATACCTTACTAAGTATTATCTCACTTTTTTGCTATTTTGCTAAACTCCCATCAGATGAGATGTACCGATACTGCCGGATGAATAGGAGTGAAGTTTGAAGAGTTTTAGTTTATACTCCTATGATGATTTTTATCGATTTATGTTTTTGAACGATGTTTAATGTATTTAATGGCTATATCTTGGTTAAACTTTTAGTTTTGGATGATGAATTGTGATGCATATAGTTATTGGACAGCGTTTAGATTCTTAAAATGATATTTTATGATATTTGGTATTAGTTGATGTGTCAGTTGTACTGTAGCAACTTATAAATAAATAAAATAATACATTTTAGTCAATGTGTTAAGTATGGACAAAAGGTTATATTAGTTTAAAATTTACTGTAGTCTTATATTATAATTTGGGTATTATATGTCCATAGTTTGGTCTCAATTTGTCATCGTCGATGATTTTAATCTCGTTCAGTCAAATTTATGGATGTTTATTACTTTCAAAAATTTTAATATGTCGATTTCAGTATTGAACATGCATCTAATCTTATTAAGGTTTGGCGTCGTATTGTTTGGATTGGTGTCGGAGCCACCGATAATGTGACATTTGATTTGGGTCATGTGTATAATAATGCATTATTTAATTATGGTCGATTATAGTATCGACATGAAAATTTATATTCGGATTGGCAATTGAATGTATAAAAAGTAAAAATAATTATTAAAAGATAATTAAATATGATTACGTTTAATGACGAGATTTAAGACGTAATTTGTTACAATTTTTATTGTAGTTTAATAGAAATAAGAAGATAAATGACCAAACTTGCATTGTTGGATCACTTAAATATGCTTTATAACGTAAAAGCTTATTTTAATTAAGTGAATTGCTGAGTATGGCTATGTGTTTGGGTGAAAAATTAAATGATTGAGGAAAGAGGATAAACGCTTAACTCACGCATGAGTGGTGATCGGGTGTACATATTAGTGTTTGGTCACTTAAAAGCATAGGAAGAAATGCTCATATGTGCATGGCAGTGAGAGTCATGACTGATACGTATATGATGCACACTCGTGTGTGCATGGAAACAAGTGAGTGTCTATGGTTGCACATGAAAGACGCACTTGTGCTAGTATTGTAAAAGCCTCATGTTTAATAGGTGAATGATGTGTGCCAATTTGTGTACATAAGGATCCTAGCTGATTTTTTAGACATTTCTTTTAGGTATTTTGAGAAAATAGAAAGAAAGAAAAAAGAAAAAGAGAAAAAATAAGAGAGAGAAAGAAATGGAATGCTATCTTGGAGTAATTTTAAGTTAGCTCCCAATAATTTCTAGTTGAGGCAAATCAATTTCAAATCTATTTTTTCACTTCATTACAGAAGATTCAGAATTTCATCTTCTATTCTTTTCATAATATGAGATTTTATTCTTCTGTGTTCATGCAAGAGGTTATTCATATCTCTTTAGATGTCTAGCTTATATGCATGTCTCTTATTCTTTAGATTTCTTAGATTAGGGTGTAATTCATGTACATGAAAATTTTTAGATTATTAAAGGGATTCTCCCGCATGCTTTCATTTTCAGTAAGAATATGGAAGGCTCCTCTTTTGACATTTAAATTTATTAAGAATTATGATTAATCTCTACATTTTACTTTATTTGCTTCCACTTTAATAAAAAGATATTATAAAAATTTTTTTAAAGTTATATTCAAAATAAACCATTATAAAAAATTAATAAATAGAACATATATTGTAACATGTTAAATATATAAGACGAGAATGCATATGGTCCACGGTTTATAGGATGGCTTACAAACAGTTATTCTGTGGGTTTAAATAGTATAGTATGAACCCGGTCCATGGGATTAGAGCATAAATTCATATAAATGGATTATACTTTGTTAGAAGAAGTATCTTATCCTTAGATTCATTATTCATTTGTTATTTGTTTATTTACTCATGAATTCCTTATCATATGTTTATGGTGCCAATGTTTATTGTAATACCATTTGTTTACTTATTGAACATTTAACACAACTTATGTTGTCATTTCTTTTAGATTAATAGGTTTAGATCATTTAAAAGTTTTGGACTGTGGGCATTCTTTTAAGAGGATTTTTTAAAATTGTTGTGAATCTATGTATTTTAGAAATGCTGGAAATTTTCTTATGATTTTGATATTTGTCACCTAAAAACTCTAGCACAGTGTACTGAGGCACCGTACCTCTTATTGGTTTCTATATATTGCTAATTAGTAAGATTTCATCATTGTTTGATTTGGATAGTATATTATTATGGTTTGAGAAATTGTAATAGATGGAGGTCAAATGGGAGAAAATTTCACCATATCCTAGGAAAATTATATTATTACATGTGGTGGAAATCATTAATAAAGTTTTATACAACATCCCAATATGGTTTATGGGTAGTATGTTGTAGTTGTTTAAACTAGGGTTAAGTAGAGTTTGTATTAGAGTAAGTCATAAATGAATTTCTAAAGTGATTAAAAGAAGCTAGATTTTGTGCATTATTGTATGATAGGTAGAAGATATCACAACAACAAGATGATGGTGGATCAAACAGGAAAAACAAATGTCTTACAGCTATGGCAAGGATGCTAAAATTGTGGACTGACTAATGCACTTGCCTCCCATAATCTAGAGCTGGCTAGAGCTAGTGGACTTAGAAGAATTCCCAGAGGATGAATGATGGCATATGAACAATTTACAATGAAGGAGAATTTTTTATTTTTTTAGTACATCTGGATCCTACAAAGGCAAAAACATGGATTCAATAGATCAAAAAGGTTTTTGAGATTGTTGGAAGTCTAGGTAATGAGAAAGTGTGGTTGGCCACCTATAAAATTTATGGTGAGGATGACCATTGTTTGATAATGAGAGTTTTAGGAAAAGTGAATGATGAGATTCCATAGGAGATGTTCATGGTGGCATTCATTAAGCAATATTTTTGATTGAGTCATAGAGTTTTGAATGAGGATGAATTCTTGCGACAAAGAAAAGGAAGCAATTTCTTAGTGAAATACGACATAACATTTTGTAAGTTTAATTGATTCATGTCACACATGGTACTTGATAAGGCAAAGCAGGCAGAGAAGTTTCTTCAATGGTTGAATGATTTGATAAGGAGACAATTTATAACTTTCTAATTCCAGATGTTTGAGGAGGTATTAGACAGAGCCCTACCCATAGATCAACAATTGAGAAGGCAAAGTTGCCAAGATGAATGGGGCAACTGGAGGATAGCATATCAAGATGCCATGTGGGTTGTTTGGACAGTTCCACGGTGGCAACTTTTAATGAGGCCAATCCGATGGCATAATCAAGGAGTGATCCCACTCATTGAGACAATTCAGTTGCGCCAAGTGCTTCGGGTAAAGCATATGCTGTAATGAAGAAGGATGTCGACACATCTCCTTCAATGCGGAAGGTACACTCATGATCTTTGAGACTACTACTAATGTGTTATCATATTCGAGGCCTATACTTTCGTTCATGTCCCCAAGATTTGTACATTATTTGTATCACCACCCAATATCATAAACTATAATTTAGTGGTGTCTACGCCTATGGATAGCTCATTGAGAGTCGATATTGTATACACTAGATATGTAGTATAAGTGTATGGGTTTAAATGTGTGGTAGATTTAATATTGTTACATATACATAATTTCAATGTAATCCTAGATATGATTTGGTTGGCATCCTATTATATTAGTGTGGACTATTTCCACAAAAGAGAGCATTTTTTTTTAAAATTTTTGATTGCAAACCATTTTATTTCCAAAGAAAGAAAAAAAAGTGCTATTCCGTATGATTTCTTTATTGCATGCATGTCATTTGATGAGAAGTGAGTGTCAAGCATGCATTGCCTGTGTTACCATTGCAGGGAGTCATAATATGCCAACTAAAAAGATTCTAATAGTGAGAAATTTGAAGAAGTATTTTCTAAGGATCTACCTAGATTGCTACTAAGTTGGGAGATTGAGTTTGAGATTGAATTGCTGCTAGGATCTTTACATATTTTTATAACTCTACATAAATGATTCATTCAGAGTTGAAAACGTGGAAGAAGCAACTACAATAGTTTGCTAAGAAGGGTTTTATCTAATCAAGTAAGTCACCTTAGGGTACACTGACTTTGTTTATCGAGATTAAGGATGAGCCTATGAGGTTATCTATATACTATTATGAGCTGAAAAAGATAATCATCAAGAATAAGTATCCCTTACCAAGAATATATTACTTATTTAATCAATTTCAAGGATCATAAGTTTTCTTAAAGATTGATTTTTAATAGCGGTATTACTAACTAAGAATTAAGAAGGACGATATAGCAAAGATGGCCTTCCGAATAAGGTATAGTCATTATGAGTTTTTAATGATGCATTTTTTAATTAACTAACATCTTTGTAACAAGTGTGGACTTATTGAATTGGGTATTTTAATTGTAAATTGGTCAAT
>JAOVVI020009797.1:0-13397 GCA_028571085.2 Nepenthes alata
CCTAATTTTCATCATTATTGATTTAGGTACCTCCTAATTATCATATTTTAGGATTTAGATCTTACAACTCTTCCCCACTT
The DNA here is from genome assembly GCA_028571085.2 of Nepenthes alata. NCBI lineage: Eukaryota > Viridiplantae > Streptophyta > Magnoliopsida > Caryophyllales > Nepenthaceae > Nepenthes > Nepenthes alata. Next base: position 81 of record JAOVVI020009797.1, read on the forward strand.
ATAAAAATTTCGTCCTCAAAATTTAACAAAACTACATACCTCAAGAAAATAAATGAGGATATTTGCTCCAGATTTTCTCCTCACGCTCTCACGTTGCTTCTTCAGGTGAATGATTCTTTTAGAACACTTTCACCAGGGAAATAGTCTTTATACGCAACCTCTTATCCTTTCGATCCAAAATCTGCATCAACTCCTCAACATAAAATAAATTTTTGTCGATTGTCAAGGACTCATACTCAATGACATGCGTGGGGTTGTGAACATACTTCTGAAGTATCGATACGTAGAATATATCATGAATATCCACCAAATTAGGTGGTAATGCCAACCTATAAGCTACTTCCCTGATCCTTTCCAAAATCTCAAAAGGGCTAATAAAATGTGGCTTCAGTTTTTCTTTCACTTCAAATCTGAATGTTCCCTTAGACAATGACACCTTTAAAAAGACATAGTCACCCACCTCAAATCTCAATTCTGTCCTTCTTCGGTTTGCATAGCTCTTTTGCTTACTTTGAATAATTTTTAGATTCTCGTGAATAAGCTTAATCCTCTCTGCCATTTCTCTAAAAATCTCGAGGCTCAAAATTCTTTTGTCTCTGGTCTCCTCCCAATGAATCGATGACCTGTATTTTCTCCTATAGAGGGCTTCAAAGGGTGCAATGCCTATACTTACTTAATAACTATTATTATAGGTGAATTTCGCTAAGGTCAAATAATTGTCCCAAGTTTCTTTCATGTCTAACACCGATGCCCTCAGCATGTCCTCTAGAATTTGAATCGTATGTTCCGATTGGCCGTCGGTCAGGGGATGATATGCTGTACTAAATTTCAATTCCCTCCCCTACTCCTTATGCAAACTTTTTCAAAATTTTGAAACAAAATGTGGATCCCTATCATATACTATTAAAGCGGGCACACTATGAAGTCTAACAATTTCGTTTACATACAATTGGACCAATTTGTCACGAGAATACGTTATCCTGATTGCTAAGAAATGGGCTGATTTTGTTAGCCAATCAATGATAACCCAAAGGGCATCATGGTTCTTAGGAGTCCTTGGCAAACCCGATACAAAATCCATAACAATGACTTCCCACTTTTAACTCGGGGTCAGCATTGGTTGCAATAGCCCATATGGTTTTCTCTTTTCAGTTTTTAATTGTTGACACACAAGATATTTCTACACATAAGTCATAATATCTCGTTTCATATTTTTCCACCAAAATATGTTCTTCAAGTTTTGATATATTTTATTCATCCTCGTATGAATCGTATATCAAGATCGGTGAGCTTCCTTTAAGATTTTTTGCTTTAACTCCTTATCATCCGACACACACAAATAATTTTAAAACCTTAATACTTCATCAGCTCGGATATTAAAATCAATTCTGGAGTCCTTATTCAAATCACCCACGATATCCATAAGAAAGGAGTCATTTACATGCTTTTTTTAACTTCATTAATCATCTCCGGTTGAATCTAAAAATATGATAAAATCATCTGATCACCCTGAACATACTGCTGAATATCACATTGCTTCAGATAGTCTAACATCTTCATCTATTTTATCTGAACAATTGCCACAAAACTTGGTCGACTGCTCAAGGTATTGGCAACTATATTAGCCTTCTTAGGTTTATATTGAATCTCACAATTATAATCCTTTAGAAAGTCAAGCCACATCCTTTGCTTCATATTGAGCTCCTTCTGTAAAAACAAGTATTTCAGAGTTTTATGGTCCCAATAGATAAGAAATTTCTCACCATAAAAATAGTGTCTCCAAATTTTTAGAACAAAAACCACCGCAACTAACTCCAGGTCATGAGTTGGATACTTTTTCTCATGCACATTTAGTTGTCTGGACCCATAAGCTACTACTTTACTATTTTGTATCAATATACAACTCAAATCCGTCTTAGAGGCGTCACAATAAAACCTCTTGCAACAAAAATTCACATTTATTCAATTTAGCATATAACTTATTCTCGCAAAGTACTTAAAGAACAATCCTCAAATGGATTTCATGCTCCTCATAGTTCTTAGAATATATTAAGACGCCATCAATAAATATCACAATAAATTTATTCAAATGCGGTCTAAACACCAAATTTATTAGGTTCATAAAAGTAGCAGGAGCATTCGTAAGACCAAATGGCATAATAAGAAATTCGTAGTGGCCGTACCTAGTCCGGAAAAAAGTCTTAGCCACATCCTTTTGCTTTATCCTCGATTGGTGATATCCGGACCTCTAATCAATCTTCAAAAATACTCGAGATCCTTGTAACTGGTCAAACAAACCATCAATACGTGGCAACTGATATTTGTTCTTAATCATGATTTTGTTTAGTTCATGATAATCTATACACAACCACAAGGACCGGTCTTTCTTTCTTACAAGCAACATTGGTGCACCCCATGGAGATTTTCTTACAAACAGCCCATCTTTCTTACAAGCCGCGTTTTCAAAAATGTGCTCGAGTGGCGCCTGCGACATTCTGGAAAAAGTGCTCGAGTGGCACCTCGAGCGCGACTCGGGTACCGAGCCTGGTGGCCTCTTTCTTGCTTCCGAAATTAATTTTTTATATTTTTTAAGCCTAATTTTGATCATTATTGATTTAGGCACATCCTAATTATCATATTTTAGGATTAAGATCTCACATTATATGTCTAAAAATTTGACATTTTGTTCTTACATGTGTGGATTTCGAACCTAATGTTGATGCTTGTCTATAAATTGTTGAGTACAAGACATTACATGTTAAATTACACACTCCTTGTTATCAAAATATCTAAAATTTTACACTCATGCTAATTTTTCTAATATTTGTGATAAACGTTTCAGCTTTACATGCCTTTAATTCGTGAAGGATAATATATATAAATATATTAAATAGATGCTTATAGGAACTGTATATATATATTTATGTTTTTTTATCTCAATGTCATGTAGAATCCTGCCCATGCACTGAAATGATACACTAATCGATTTTTCTTGCACTGCCTATTACTGAATTTTGCTGCATCAAGTTATAAAGAAAGATTATGCATATTAAAGGAAATTACTTAAGTTAAGAAATTACAAAATAATTGCTGAAAACTCTAAAATTACGTTAAACAATAATAAAACGTTCTCCAAAAGGGTAAGAATTAAGAATTACAAAACTAAGTATAGAGATTTCTAAATTAAATATTGGACCAATGTTATGATTTAGCGGATAATATATTATTGTAGAATATCAATATCCGAACCTATCAAACCATGGGTTAAAAAGTGGTGTCTATCCCCTTCTATAGGGTTATATGTAGACGACCCACATCTAGATTTTAAATAAGAGTGTATGGCCTTTTAATAGGGATGCCAGTAAATGGCTGGCCCGCGAAGGAGGAAACGGTCCAGATTCACAACAACCCAATTCTACCTGGACGGTCAACACATCCGTTGACCAGATGAAGAGCAAATGGGTCAGCGGAGACCCAAGAGCAGGACGGCCCATTAAAGCCTAAAACGGTCAACAATTCCGTTGACCGAAGTGGTGGCCAGTAGACTAGTTGGGGCCCAAGACGCGCGCAGCCGGAGCAGTAATTGTTCCATGTGTCCATCTCAGAGCCCTAACGGTCATCTGTCCTAATTTTTTGCTTCTCCAAGATGGCAAGCTCCACTATAATGGTCATCTCTAGAATTAGTGCACATCCCGAGAAGAAGGCGTCAAAATATGTGCGCTATTTGCTGAAAACCCAAGTAGTTACAAAACATAGAAGGAAGAGATTATTTTCTTGGACCGTTATAGCCAGAAAAATGCTCATATCTGCGCCAAGGAATGTAACATTCCTGAACAGAGTATGGGCATCCAACCCTTCTGCGTAAGGAAGGCAGCCCAGGGCCACGACTATAAAAGGCCATGAAAGCTCCCTTCAAAGACACGCTCTAAAATACGCACTAAAATGCTCATAAAAAGCCTTCAAGCGATCTCAAGCTCTCATAAGTTCTTAATCTCTCTCGAGCCCTCTAGCGCTCTCTCACTCAGCTTCCAGTTCCCAGCGAACTTTGGCCTGAGAAGTTTTACTCCTCACGAGCAACCCTATAAGTCAATTATCCTGCGAGTGCATTTTCGCCTACACAAAACACTTATCAGCATTCATACTGCATCTGCTGCATCCACATTCTCATTTCGAGTGGCCAATTATTAACTTGAGCGTCAGAGTATTTTTGATGGGACCAAATCCCACCGTTACCTGACCTCTTATTTGAAATTGCGGTGTGTAGGACCAAAATCTAAGCGAACGGAGACCGAAATTCGACGGACTGCTCGACCCGAATCTGTTTAGGCTTGGATCCATAATGCATCATTGGCGCCGTCCGTGAGAAGCTAATAGAAAGCTAACCACTTTTATCTCTGTAAACACTTTCTTCTACAAAGTCAGTACTACCAGACAGAATGGTGAACACCAGAGCCCAAGCTAGCATTCCCGCTAGAGATATTGCTTCTCTTGACTAGGACAACTCTGTCGGTAACCTAGTCGGAGGGGTACCCGCGTCATTCCTCCAAAACATAGCAGAGCAAATGGTCAATATGAACAAAATACTCTTGATACTCTGCACCCACAAGGACAAGAAGAAGTAGGAGGCTCCACCTTCTACGACTCCTACCCAAGCCTCCAGGAGAGGAGGCTAGAGGAAGAAAAAGTAGGACAAGAAAGCCACGAAGTTGACCAACTCTCATGCTCTGGAGGCCTCCAACGCCCAAAGTCATCCTAGGCTTGAGGGGCGTTTGAGCCACAGGACTCCTCATAAGAGTCCTGAAAGAAGGAAACACTGGTATACTCGGGATGAGCCAAAGCCTCATGCTCAAGAGGGAGCCTCACGGAATGAATAATCCGTCCATGGCAGTAGCCGATCAGCTACGCGATGCACTGTCGAAAGAATAGAGTTGAGGACTTATCTCAACTCCAAGAGATAGGGAAATGCCTCCCAAGTGGAGGCGAAAGTTGAGAAAATCTGAAACCACGTGTTCAAAGATGACGAATACGCTGTTGATCTGGAGAGATCTCCCTTCAATATTGAGATTTTGAACTACCCATTGTTGACCAAGTTTAAGATGCCAGTGCTGGATTCTTATTATGGGAGCATTAATCCCATTCATCACCTGGATCACTTCTGCACCCATCTGAGTCTCCACGGCCTAGAGGATTTGACGATGTGTCGATACTTTCTGCTCACCTTGAAAGAAGACGCTCAGATCTGATTCCACCGGCACCCATCAGACTCGATCCGAAACTTTCGAGAGCTCACTGACCTCTTCCTGGCCTGGTATGATTCTAGTTATCGGGAAGAGAAGTAGCCATGACATCTCTCTCATATTAAGCAAAGACAGGGAGATAATCCAAGGAAGTTCTTGGAACGCTTCACAGTAGAGGCCAGGAGGATCCCCGGGCTCACAGAGGATATGAAACTTGGCAGTTTCATCTCAGTCTTGATGCACGAAGACTTTTTTAGGCACCTGGAGTAAAAGAACCCCCAAACCTTCCACAAAGCGCAGCCTATCACCAGGGCCTACGCAGCCGCCGACGAGACTAAGGAGTTGAAGCATTCTAAGAGGACCAACCAGTCTCGCTCTTTCTCGGTCCATAGGAAGAGGAAGAACGGTGACAGCGGCAATCCCCGCAGGAAGCAGCACAGGACCGGAGCAATGGACTGCAAGGAGTAAGGCCGATCAACCTGACTTTTCTCAACGACACACTGGCCAACATCCTCATGCAAATCCGTAGTGAAAAGTTTCTCAGATGGCCAAAACCCTTGAAGAATGCGGAGGGAGGAAATCAAGCTAAGTTCCATAATTTCCATCAATCTCCAGGACACACCACGGAGGATTGTAAGATGCTCCAGTGGGAGACTGAGAAGTTCATTCGAAGGAGCCATCTCTCCAGGTTTTCCAAGAACCCAGTGTAGAGTTCTAGTGCCTCAGGCGGGGAATGACCAGATCCATCCCAGCCACAAAATCGGATCACTGCTAGCGTAGTTAACATGATTATAACCTGATCAGCCAAGACCCAAGTGGATCACAAGAAACGGCAAGCCGGACAGAAGAAGCGGAAGACAAAAGAAAATGTCATTAGCTTTAGTGATAGTGACAAGAATCATGTAACTTCCCCACACGCCGATCCCTTTGTTGTATCTGCACTTGTTTCGGATGGTACCGTGAATTACCAACTAAAATAAGTTTTCATTGATAATGAAAGTTTCAAGGATTTGCTCTATCTCGATACTTTCTTTAAACTTGGATTAAAAATGAACCAGATAAAACCTGTTGAATGGCTACTGTACGGCCTAGACAATGAGCCTGTGACCATCCAATGAACGATACAGTTAGAGGTCACCCTGGATATGTACACTAGAATGGTGAATCACACACTCAATTTTCTAGTGGTTGACCTGCCTTCTATATACAATGTTATCCTAGGCCGACTGTACTTAACAACGTTTGGAGCCGTCACTTCAATACCACATTTAAAAATAAAGCTTTCGACAGCATGCAGTATCGACAAAGTGTTGGGTGACCAAGTAACTCACAGACATGTTATATGTTCCAGATTGCGCCAAGTAACAGCGGACGACCTAAAGGAGAGCTGGACCACCGAGACGAGACAACCTTACAGCAGGCGCAACCCAGCGAGGCAACCAACCTAGTACCACTAAATCTGGAGGACCCGGAGAGGCGTGTGCATATTGAGGGCTCACTTGCCGGGCCATTGTGCGACAAGTTGATAGCGTTCTTGAGATAGAACACCGATATCTTTACATGGGCACCCGTTGACATGCCTGGGATCCTGGGTAGAGTAATGGTCTACAAGTTGGGCCTCGATCCCAACCGTAAATCCATCAGGTAAAAGTGGAGGAACCATTCAGTCGATAAGCTCGTCGCCATCCGAGAAGAAGTAAAGAAACTTCTGGACGCCGGTTTCATCAGAAAAGTCCAGTATCCGGATTGGACTGGTAAGTCTCATAGAATATTCTTGGTGTATCTTTATATTCGAATTATTGAACGAATTAGGAAGCCGCCTTACTCGATGGACCAATAGGAAATGAGTCCAAATTTCGTTATTTTGAATCTAAATTTTGTACACTACAATAAACAAATAAGTAAGAAAAATACGAGATTCGTTCCCCGATATATTCTATGATACTAAAATTAAAAATCTTTTTATATGAGAGAAAAAGATATGAGAAAGTGAATATGTCGATACAAGTGGATGGGAATTAAGTGCTTGATGGAGGACTATGCTCCGCAAGATGCGCTCAAATGATTGAACGACAAGTCAGAAATCTTTCTATATGGGAGAAAAAGATATGAGAAAGCAAATACGTAGATGCAAGTGGATGGGAATTAAGTGTTTGATAGAGGACTATATTCCACAATAAGCACTCAAATGAGTGAGCGTCAAGTCAGGAATCTTTTTATATAGGGGAAAAAGATATGAGAAAGCAAATACATAGATGCAAGTGAATGAGAATTAAGTGCTTGATAGAGAACTATACTCTACCAGATGCGCTCAAATGAGTGAGCGCCTTTTGAAGTATTGCACTTGTGTAGGAGAGCGAAATTAGAAGAGAAGCACTTGTGAGGAAGAGTAGCTTTGGGAAGGGTGTTGCTTGTCTGAACAATAGACTGTCTAGATGCTCTCTTTTCATGTTTGAATCTCCCCTTCTCTGTAGAAAAGATGGTGTATTTATAATGTAAGGTGCTTATTCGACCATCCCCTAAGCGTTATATCTCTATAATTATTAGGGAAGTTACTTGTGTAACCGTTATCTGTATTTATCGACTAAGCTATTACGATTTTTGACTGTTAGATTAGGTTAATAATTATTTGTAGCAGTCCATTGATTATCCATTAATACCAATTTATTGCCAAATGAGTCAAGTCACATTTCTTGGGTTAATTGACGTGCCTTGTGGACGTTGAGCTCGAAGGATTTTCTGATGGGCCACTATCACTTGAGTTTTCTTCCTTTTACGCACTAGATTTAGATTGATCCGTTGATTGTCGTACCCATCAATTCCATCATGAAAAAGATACTCAACAACACAAGGAAAGTAGTAGTAATATTCTGCTTTTGGCTTAAACGTGACTGGTTAAAATTTATATTTTACAGTATATAAATTTATATTTTCTATAATATGTATTTGTAATAACAAATTGATAAACGTGAGGAATTATATTTACATTAAAAATAATTTTTAAATAAATAAAAGAAGACCTTGGATAAACACTGATGGCTTACCCTGCGACCTAACTCAACTAATTCAATTATAATATTTTAAAATTTTGATGGAGTATTTTTTTAATTAAAATGACATTATATTCTATTTGTAATGGCAAAAAAGAATTATAAATACTATTTTATATTCAATCCTTTTTTTTTTTTGTATTTGGATTTATCATAATCCACTTTTTATATTGAATTCTATAAAAAAATAGTTACATTAAATTTATTGATTAAATCTCTTATGTTTGGTATTAGATATATAATCCATTAAAGTAACTTATTTAGAGGTTTATAATTGATAACAAATCTTGAAACTCCATGTTATATATATATATATAATGAATTATGGGTGAGGACAAATATTCCAACAGTTCAAATCAAGTCAATTTATATTATAAATGACACTTTAGCACATATTCTTTTTTTTTATTTATTTGAATGACATTTTTAATTAAACTAATTTGTTAAATCACAAACATACATTTATATCTATATATAGCGTAAATATAAGTTTTTATTATAATTAAAAGTGTCATAATTATATATTTTTTTACAGTAATTTTAGCTAATATTTTCATATAAGTTGTCATATTATTTATCTATTTAAGAATTTATTCTTCCCTAAAAATATATATCTTTTATTCATTATCAAAATTGATAATGTTTTAAACAAATGATTATATTGTTGGAGATACTTTCGATAATGTTAAAAAATTTTAAAAATTATATCAAATTATATCTAGTTTCATAATTGTTGTATAATTATTTATTTTAATATAATGTTTATTATTAAATAGTATCTTATATATTATTTTTTTCATCCTAAATTCATGGACCGAATTTACATTTAATTTTTGAGTAATTTTTTTTATCAGTGATTGATTTTTTCTTTAAATATTATGTTGAATGTTTTTATTATTTATTTTTACAAAATTTGTTATGTTATGCTAGAATATATTTCAACTACTACTACTACTATTATTATTATTATGTTAGCCTTGTTAAATATTAATTTGCTTTTTATTTATAATATGAAAAATTGAATAAATAATTTTAAACTAATGAATATATTTTATTGTGCTATGTAGAAATGTCACATACGGTTTTATTTTGCGATATATTGACTATTTTGATTAGATCTTTTTTCTTATAGATTTTAAATTGAGCAAGTATTTACATTATTTTGAAGTCAGATACGATAGTTTTCTCCGTTCTGTGATCTGTGCAAGTAATGTTAATTATATTACTTATGGTTTGACTATAAAATATCCAAGCCAGATTTGGTTATTAAATTTTAATATTTTATGAACAATTATTATATTTGATATGTTTATTATCACCTGATCATATTATATTCGTAACAAAATTCATCGATTTCCAATTGTAGATCAAAGAGCGTAGACTTGGGATATTGCTTTCAAAGAACCCAAGCTTACTTGGTGGAATATGGGAAACTAGCCGGCTTCTATTAGAAAAGGGCTCGACTAATTCTTTCGAAAATACAAGTTTAATAAAGCCTCGGCGATGAACCTAATTAGAATATTCTCTAGCCACTACCCCATTCTTCTCAAGACCCATGATTTTTACAAACTAGCTCATCACCTTACACCCTTCTAATTCGAAGGCATGCGAATTAGCCACCTATGGTATAGAGAGCTTATCAATTATTCTTGGAAAAGACATATGTGATAGAAAAACTTCAAATACTGAGATATATTATTCAAGGTTGGAACAAAATCACCTTTAGCCACATTTTCTATGAAAAGAAGAGGTTGAGCCATAAACTCTAAGGGGTCCAACAAGGTCTTTTAAGAGTTGGTTCAGTAAGATTTCGTTATACTAAAATTGGTATTACTGTGCATATTCATCAGAATCAAAAATTCAAATTGGACTAATCCAACATTCATGAGAGGAATAATAAATTTTTCTTTGTTACTATTATCAATCAGATAAGATACAACCGCATTACTATATTTATGTGTCGGACTGATGAATGCTACAATGACAAGAAAAAGCTCAAAAAGATGGCGATTGACTATTACAAAAGGGCATGGACATGGACAATTTGGAAAATTTTACTATGTGATAGCCTTGTAAGAACCCTCTAGTGCTAAATGCTTTGCCGGTACGCTCACTTTGGAGGAAGTTAAAGAGGCCCTTTTATCAATGAAGCCATTAAAAGCACTCGATCCTAATGGCTCTTAGGCTATCTTCTTTTAGAATACTTGAGATACGGTTAAAGAGGATCTCTACATAATTGTTTATGGGGCTTTCTCCTCGGGTGTCCTCCATTCAGCATCAACCCTTATTCTTATACCCAAGAGGATCACACTTAAATCTTTCAATCAATATCAGATCATTTTACTATGTAGCATGACATATAAAATCTTTATCAGAATTATTATCCAAATGATCAAGTCATTACTTTACAATCTCATCATTCCAACAAAGGCAAGTCTCATACTTAGCGATATGCCCCATAATATTACTTACCGTAATTGTAGTAACCGAAATTTTTTTTGGTGAGATCAAAAGACCCATTTTCTTTATTGGGACAAAGTCTGTAATCCAAAAAGAGAATGGGGGCTAGGGTTAAGGAAATGCTATAATATAAACCAAATTCTATTGGAAAAATTTTGGTGGGAAATCATAAAAAAACATCCCACAAACTTTAGGCCAAAATCTTTAAGGCCAAACACCTTCATAAAAATGACTTCTTTACAGTGAGAAGCTAACCAAATACATCTTATATCTGAAAAGATATCCTCAAAGCTAGATACCTCATTCCACAGGGCACCAAGTGGATTATTGGCAACGGTAATAAGATCAAATTTTGGAAGAATGGATGGTGGGTGGGGAACAACTTATCTACAAAACATTGAGTAATATCCCTACAGATAATTTGAAATCTAAAGTATCAGATTATCTTCTTCCTAATGGTCAATGGGACCAATCTTGAGTTAAAAATATATTTCGAATAAAGGTTGTTTGTCTAATAAGAGTATCCAAATTCCCAATAACTAGGGCTTGGATGATAAAGTGATATGGAACAACCCATCAAAAAATTTTAATATCAAATTGACATGCAAGTTTCTCCAAAAACAACCCCCAATACCCCATGTTTTATGGCAGAAATTTTGAAAATTAAAATTTCTCCTCAATTTAAAGTCTTTGTTTGACACATTCTCAAAAACAAGATCCTAATCAATCTACAAAGGGAAAAAGAAATATGAAAATCCCATAAAGTTTCCTTAACTATGGTGAACCTAAATCAATATCTCGTCTCTTCAAAGAATGCCTCGAAGTCAACCGCATGTAGAAAAATATCTTAAAGCGTGACATTAGTCAGGATTTTATACTATCCCTATCACTACAGGTATATCCAAATACATTCCAGTAGAATATTTTAATTTTAATAGATGTATGTTTATAAAAATTTTACAATTTATTTCGATTGGAAGAAACAAAACGATTTTTTATGAGGAGACACAAGAAGATCCTTATTAGAGGAAAAGTATCATCAAACTTATCGAGGGAACTCGAAAGAAAGTGCCTCCTCACATCACTACACAGTTCTGGTAACTATAGGCTTCAGCCGAGCCGAGCCGAGCTGAGGCGAACGCTAAGCGCGAGCAACTTCTTCAAGCCGAATCAGAGCCGGGTTGCAGCCGATTGCTGCTTCTCTTTATTTCGTCTTCCTCGACTCCTAATCTCCTTCTACCGTTTAATTCCATTGATTGTTGAAGTATTAGTGGTCCATTTAGTTATGATAACTCTCTCATTCATTAAGACATTAATTCTCGGCCGGTTAATGGAAGTAACGTTTGATTAAGGTATTTGATGATTTTGCCTATAAATCAAACATTCTGGCTTTGTCTCTGACGTCCAATTCAACCGACACACCACCTAGAAGAGTAATACGTGTCTAGAAGCTCAAAGTCGGCCCGAATCTCATAACCCAAAAATAGAGCAACCAAATGACAGAAGGTATAAAACTTGATTCTTTATTCCGCTTTCATGGTTGTTTAAACCACATTATTTGCTAACAGTAACACCATGAGCTTCCCTATCAATTCGACTACTCTCCAAAGGGGTGAATTGAAAACAATATTGGCACTAACATAAATACAAACAATTACTCAAGTATTGGAGCTATCGAAAGGGATGATCATGAACTTTATCTCTTGAAATCCTTGGGATGTTATATTTTTACTACATTTGGCATGCCTTGAAAAAGTTACCGAGAATCAAGGCTTCAACAAAGTTTTGGTTGAGACAGATACAAAAATTGTGGCTCGAGCTATTTCTACACACCTTACTTCAAATGATCCAGATTGATGGATTATATTTGACTGTAAAAAATAGATGGCTAGAAATTGGGAATGCAACCTTTTTTTTTGTGGAATATTGAGATAGCAACAAAGTAGCCACTCACCTAACAAAATTAAGCGTTAATTTAACAAAGAAAATCCATGTCTAAAACTCTCCCCCATTTCACAGAGGCTGAAGCTATCAGGGTAATATTTCGTATTATTGTTAGAATATGGTCACTCTCTTGTGGGCGATTTCAACAAACTGTTTGTCATCAGGATACCTTAGCCGGTCAACGAATGTTGACCGGCTGGAAGGCAAAGACGGTCAATGGTGATTGACCGGAGGACTGCCAGCTGGATCCGGTCAACAGGAGGTTTACCGTCTGGGGGCTACAGGAGTGTTGGTGGATAGCGAATGGGTAGCAAGGAGACGGTCAACAATAAAGGTTGACCGGAAGGCAGAGAACGGTCAAGTTCTCCGGATGGCTGTTCAGGACGGTCAACAAGGGGAGTTGACCGGAAGGCGGAGAACAGTTAAGTTCTCCGGATAGCAGCTGAAGACGGTCAACATGAGAGTTGACCAGAAGGCTATGGAGAATGGTCAAGTTCTCCGGATAGCTGTGAATGACGGTCAATAGGAGGTTGACCGGATCTGGTCAATGGGAGGTTGACCGGATGGAAAGGAAGAATTTACCAGTTGGTATTACTGGTATGGAATCAACCAAGGAACACCGGAGG
>JAOVVI020009798.1:2126-13396 GCA_028571085.2 Nepenthes alata
CACATATATAAATCTTCATTGATAGTCAAAGGGCCATAATCAACCACATGCGCTGGATCATAGACATATTTCCTCAACATCGAAACATGGAAGACGTTGTGCACCTCGACCAAACTCGACAGCAATGCCAAACGATATGCCACTTCACCTACTCTTTCAAGGATCTCAATAGGCCCAATAAATTGGAGTTTCAGCTTCCCCTTGACACAAAATCTTGAAACTCCCTTCCACGATGACAATTTGAGGAAGACAAAAATGCTGACCTCAAATCGAAGCTCGGATCTCTTCCGATCAACATAACTCTTCTGCAGACTCTGGGCTATCTTTAACTTCTCAAAAACTACCGTGATCTTTTTTGATGTTTCCCGAATTACATTCGCACGTAACGATCGGACACAATAGATTCTGGCACACCGTGCAACCTAACGATCTCGCTGATGTACAACTTTGCAAGACGATCATGAGAATACATAGTCCAAATGGCTACAAAATGGGTAGATTTTGTCAGCCGATCAACAATGACCCAGATCACTTCATGATTCTTTAGAGTTCTGGGCAATCCAGACATAAAATCAATCAAAATGTCCTCCCACTTCTAACTGGGAATAGGCAAGGGGTTCAGGAATCAAGAAGGCTTTGTCCTTTCGGCCTTTAGCTACTGATAGATAAGATATCGGCCCACAAAGGCAATAATCTCCCTCCACATGTTCCTCCAGCAGAACATTTTCATCAAGTCTTGGTACATCTTATTTACTCCAGGGTGAATTATGTACCGAGTCCTGTTAGCCTCCTTCATGATCTCCTCCTTATCAAATCCTTATCATCTGGTACACAAAGCAACTCCCAAAATCTTAGAATCCCATCTACACATACATTAACATCAACTCGCGAATCTCTACCATGATCGCTAACAATGTCCATAAAAAATCGGTCATTCACTTGCCCTTCCTTAATCCTTTGGAGGATCTCGGGCTGCACCTGTAAAAAGCATAACATCATCCTATTGCTCTTGACGTAGCGCTGGATGTGACAAGATGTTAGATAGTCCAACATTTCCATATGCTTAATTTGCATCGTCACCGCCAAACAAGTTCAACGACTCAGGGCATCCGCAACCACATTCACTTTTTTCGACCGATACTTGATCTCACAATCATATTCTTTGAGGAACTCGATCCATCACCACTGCCTCATATTCAGCTCTTTCTATGAAAACAAATACTTGAGGCTCTTATGGTCGGAGTACACTAGAAATTTCTCGCTGTATAAATAGTGCCTTCAAATCCTCAACGCAAAAACCATGGTGGCTAACTCCAAATCATGAATCGGTTAGTTCTTCTTGTGGGTCTTCAACTGCCGCCATAAGCAACCACCTTCCCATTTTGCATGAGGACACAATCAAGTCCCACCTTAGGGGCATCACAATATACCTTGAACCCACAAGAATTATCAAGATGAGTTAGAATCGGAGCAGATGTCAACTGATCCTTCAACTCTTGGAAGCTTCGGTCACACTCTTCAATCCAATCAAAGCTCGCTTCCTTCTTCATCAAATGGGTGAGAAGTAAAGCGATCTAAAAGAAATTCTCCACAAAAATGACGGTAATACCCGGCCACCCCCAAAAAGCTTCAGACCTCTGACACGATCGTGGGTCGAGTCCAACTAATCACCACCTCAACTTTCTTCGAGTCCACCAAGATGCCTCTATCAGAAATGACATGGCCCAAGAACACTACCTCATTGAGCCAAAACTCACACTTCCTCAGCTTCGTGGACAACTGATACTCCCGAAGGGTCTGAAGCATGATTCTCAAGTGCCATTCGTGCTCGGTATAATCCTTGGAATAAATCAAGATGTTGTCAATAAAATGTGACGGAACGGATTTTTTTTTTCCTCAAAAGCTTCCGTCAAAACATAAACACAATTAACGGGATTAAAAATATAAGGCAAGACAGCTGCAGAACTATTAGCAGAGTCTCCTTTGCAATTGGATGTAAAACCTAAAATATAACCTGTATGATCATCCACTCGAAGCATACAGCTATCAATCATTCACAATTCTTCCTAAAACATGCATACACAGGACCACATTAGCCATCCATGGCATAAATCTATAGAGCATTAGCTACACTAACGATTCGATAACGAGATGCCATCTAGGACTTGTACAGTATATCCAGAGTTTAAAGCGGAAGTTAAGCTAACATCTAGCAGAAGCAAAGTTTTTCCTTTCTACTATCTCATACATCATGCATTCTATACAAAATTCACATGTCAATGAACATCAATGGACAATGAGATCAGTATACAAAAATCACATTTCCAGCTAAGCATTTACATCCACAAGCTCTTCAAAAGCAGCTCCAAAATACTCTAGGTCCTCAAAAGTCTTCAAGAACTTCTCTTGGATTACTCTTTTTCATCAGGTAATGGCTCTACTGTCTCATCTAGAGAGGGGAAAAAAGATAAAATAGTGAGCCGAGGCCCAGCAAGGTACAAGCACATGAGCAGTAAAACAGTGATGCAGAATGGTCATGTAACTATGCATAAACAGAACAGTTAATCATAATACAATCCAGGAAATAGAGAAAATGTACTCTGACGGTGTTAAACTTCAGAATCAGAAATCAATAGTAGGTAAACAGTAATTAGTAAACGTTAATTAGCAAACAGAAAATGGTAAGCAGTAGTAAATGTACAGTATTCAGTAAACTATAAACAGTCATCGATACTCGGTAACGATAAATAGTACTTCATAATCGGTAATCGGTACGGAAAATGGTAAACGGTACTTCATAATCGGTAATTGATATGGAAAATGGTAAACGGTACTTTATAATCGATAATCGGTACGGAAAACGGTAAACGATACTTTATAATCGGTAATCGGTACGGTAAACGGTACTTTATAATCGGTAATCGGTACGGTAAATGGTACTTTATAATCGATAATCGGTACGGAAAATGGTAAACGGTACTTTATAATCGTTAATCGGTAACATAACATATTGGTAATAGACCCTGCCAGTATACCCTACTAGCTGAGAGGGCGAATAATCGAGGATAGATTGTGTTCACTCCACACAGTCCAAGGCCTGTATTGTAATAGGGGTATCCCATCTCACGGGATCGGTATGGTATGCCACCCAAGGTAGGCCGATAACGGTAATTCCTCCTGACCGTAACGCCCCGAGGGCAGGGCAAACCACAAATAACTCCATGGATGGAGTTATCCTTGATTACCACTGTAAAGTCCAAAGGCATGCTGGAGAACCTATCCGGACTGTAGTCAGTCCCGGGTCCCAAAATAACTGTAACGGAAACCATCTCTTTATCGAAAATCCCTTTTTCAAAATCAGACTTTCACAATATACTTTCAGCTAATCTTTAAATCTACATGGAAAATTTGTCGGTATAAGTTTGTACATATTGTCAAAAATAAACTATACTGGAAGCTTCATCTTGATGTCAATTAACTTTCATATAACAGAAGCTACGGTTAAAACTGATCAAAACCTCTTCATTTTCGTACATAGGGCTTCGCCAAAACCTTCGGACTTAAATTGATCTCTAACATGTACATATTTCATGAAATTAATGTCATAGATGCCATGCATATACATTAAATCATACAATTTACTCAAACTACACAACATTTTCGGGCTAGGGTTTCATCACATACTTTTCGAGAGAAATTTAACACTATTTTCGTGCTTATTCACGAAATCGAAGCCAAAACTTGCAATAAACATGAATAAACACAAAATCTAACCGATTAATCGAATGAAACATTCTTCATTTACTTTAAACATGCATCAACATCATTTTCGCAACATTTTCATCAACTTTAAAGCAAGAGAATCGCTGAAAAAAAAAACAACGTCCGAAGTACACTTGCCTTGGCCCGATCTACAGTTATTTTACCAGGTGTGGGTTGGAACTAGTGATTTCCCCTTCTTCTCCTCTCTTCTTCTTCCTCTTCTTCGTTCGTGTCTCTTCTCTTTCTCTCCCATTTTCCTTTTCCCCTCCTATTTATAATAAAACGACATCAGAACGCGGGCAAAAGTCGGGCCATATTTTGTTTTTTGCGCTCGAGCGCCCATCGGGCATGCGACGAGCGGCGACATTCTGCCAAACACGCTCGAGCGCCCAGCGAGCGTGCGGCGAGCGGGGCAGCTACTGGATTTTGCGCTCCCTGCAGCGCCTCGGGCGCACAGCAGGCGCCGTTCGGTTTCTTGCTGAACTCGGATATTTTTTCAACTTTTTACTTTTAACTATCACTTTTTTACTACATACTTGGCCTCTTAATAATATTAATTATTTTAATTACATCTCATTATCACGTTTTCGATTCCAGGGCCTCACAATATCAATGCAGGCAAGCCGTAGTGCACGCCGTCCCGACAGATGCTCGACCAATCCAAGCAAGGTCAAACATGCCAGTGTCGGACACGCACGACAGTCCCCACGCTACCACAAGGCGACAACTGACATCGCTGGCCACCGCCACTGCTCAGCGGCTAATGAAATCCAGCAAGTCACCTGTCGGAGATTCTCGAACCCAAAAGCCTCCTTCACGGAGCTTACAAATGTTTTCTCCCTCAGCAGAGAAGACACGATCTTAATCCTAATCTGGATCCTTGAACTCTCAAACCCCCGTTTAAGTTCCAAAAAGATTAATCCTAACATCTCGCTTTCGAGAAAGACGAGGAGACAGAACCAGCTTTCTTCCCTCAAATCGACTTAACGCCCCAATACGGCGACGATAATGAGCCACTTTTAGCAGTGCAAAAAGGGAGCACAAGCCTCATTCAAGCAACACACGCACACCCTACATATCTACATACGTTCATTTCCTGTCATGTTTACTTCCACGCCTGCATATTTTCATCCCCTAGGAAAGATTTTTTACTTGAGCGTCGGATTCTTTACGATGGGAGAACATCTCACCATTCTCTGACCTCTTGTTTGTAGTTTGTGATGTATAGGGCTCTGGTTGAAGATACTCGGACATCGGACACGTTCGTGATCCACCCAAGTGAAGAAATCCGAAGGCTCCCTAATTTGCATGAGAACCCAGACTCAGTGACGCATCATTGGCACTGTCTGTGGGAACAACTAAAAAGTTCTACTACTCCTCACAACATCCACTCTCTTACTCGAAAGATGGTCAACACTAGAGCATAGGCTAGCGCACTGGCGAGGGACACCATTACCCACGGCGACAACCCCTCTGTGGGTAGCCGAGTAGGCGAGCAAGACATGTGAAAGCTGGTATCTGACGTGGATGACATGAAGCAGATGCTTCAGGTGCTGTGCGCATGGGCTAGCACGCAGTGGACAGGGCCCCTCCTCCAGGACCCCAGACGTTGACCTCTAGACAAAGGGGACACAGGGCGAGAGCCCTAGCAGCAAGAATGACAAGGCCTGACAACGTCGGGGCCCAAGCAGCCGCAAGAAACAGAGCCCAAACGACAACTCGGAAACTCCTGAGCGGGGACGCGTCACAAGAAAGTTAGGAGCGGCAGAACCCCTGCAACTCCCGCAACGACAAGAGGCTCTTGACCAAAGGAGATGGCTCATGCAGTACGTGGCCGCCCTGCGTGGGCATCTGTCGTAACCTACACGACCTCCAAGAGAACTCCGAGTTTCGAGACTTCATCAACATGAAGAGGAGCGAGTCCACTCCCCAAATAGAGGAGAATGTGGAAAAGATATGGCAGCACGTGCTTAAGGGGGAGGCCGGAGGACAGGCACTCGACCTGAGGAGGTCGTCGTTCGCCATTCGCCATGGATATTCGGACGTAGCCACTCCCCCTCAAATTCAAGATGTCAACGTTGGACGCATAAGACAGAAGCACAGATCTGATGGATTACCTGAACTACTTTCGGATGCTGCTGTCCTTCCATGGAGGAAGCGAGGCTGTTATGTGCCAGTGCTTCCCCTTGACGCCTAAGGGGGATGCTAGGCTCTGGTTCTATAGCCTCTGACCTAACTCCATCTGATCCTTCGACGAGTTTACCAATTGCTTCCTTTGCTAGTTTGCCTCCAACTGGAGGGAAGAGAAGCAGCCTTGACACCTCGTCCGCCTCCGCCAGAAGCCGGAGAAGAGCCTGAAGTGGTTCCTCAGCCGCTTCACCTCAGTCGCTTCACCTCAGATGCTCGCCGAATCTCTCAGCTCTCTGACGAGATGAAGCTGAATGCCTTTATCGCCACGTTGGTAGTTGAGGAGTTCTTCAAGTACTTGGCGTACCACCGCCCTCAGACCTTCTGAGAAGTTGAGGTCATTGCTTGCGCATACATTGCGGCTGAAAAGGCCAACGAGACAAAGCGTCCCAAGCGTGTGGACCGACAACTGGAAGGGAGAACCACTGGAAGAAGTGAAACAGAAATAGCAGCCGCTCCCAGGAACCTCGCAAGAAACCGCGGTCCAAACCGAGTGTCGAAAGGGAGTTCAGGCCTCTGACCTTGACGCCCTTGAACGACACTCGCTAGAACATTCTGATGTAGATTCGGGACATGAAGTTCCTAAAGTGGCTCAAAGCGCTAAAGAACTCGGAGGCTGGAGACTAGACGAAGTATTGCCATTCCCACCGGTCTCTGGGACATATCACGGAGGATTGTCGGGCCCTGTAGAAGGAAATCGAAGACCTGGTCCACCAGGGGCACCTCACATGATTCCTGAGGAGCTCAGGGTAGGCCCCCGAGGTTGCCAATGATGAAGCTAGAGAGCCGTCGGGGTACCGTGTCGCCCTCGGCGTCATCAGCATGATCTTGAGCAGGCCGTCTAGAAACAGCGATTAGGATCAGCCCGAAGCCACGTCTAGCAGCAAGAGAGCGATGGTAAAGGTTAGGACTGATATCATTAGTTTTAGTAATGACGATATGACGCATGTAATCTCTCCTCATTTAGACCCTCTTGTTGTATCAACCATCGTTTCAGATAGTACGCTCGACTACCAGCTGAAACAGATTTTCATTAATAATGGAAGTTATCAAAATTCGCTGTATCTTGATACATTTTTTAAGTTTGGACTAAAAAAGAGTTAGATGTGAGCAATCGAGGGCCCTCTGTATGGCCTGGACAATGAACCAGTGCCCGTGCGGGAAGAGATCCAACTAGTGGTCATAGTAGGGACTCACCGTGTATAGTTACATGAATGCTTACATTTTTTGTTGTTGACCTGCCGTCAGTCTACAACACCATTCTGGGCCGACCGTTCTTGACAACCTTCGGGGGAGCAACGTTGATCCCTCACCTGAAGGTGAAATTCCAGACTCCATACAAGATAGGGGAGGAGTTGGACGACCAGATGATGGGGCGGATGTGCTGCCTATCCCTAGTCACTCTTGTCGCACCTAACTAACCAGTGAAGGATCTAGACTTCCGCAATGAAGCAACGCTGCAACAGGCCCAATCCGACGAGGCGACGGAGCTGGTCCCCTTGGACCCCAACGAACCCGAGAAGTGCGCGCACTTCAGCAGTTCCCTTTCAACGCTGGTCTGAAACTAGCTCGTGAACTTCCTCAGGAAGAACTCCGACGTCTTCACATGAGTTCCTGCGGACATGTTTGAGATATCGATCGGAGTAATGGTCCACAAGTTGAGCATCGATCCTGGTCACAAACCCGTCAAGCAGAAGCGCAGGAACCATTCTGTCGAAAAGTGATAGCCATATGGGAGGAAGTGAAGAAACTCCTCGATACAGGTTTCATAAAAGAAGTCCAATACCCGGATTGGCTGTCGAACGTCGTCCTCATAAAAAAAGTAACGGCGAGTGGCGGATGTGTGTCGATTTTACCGACGTAAACAAAGCCTCCCGAAGGACAGCTTTTCGCTTCCATGGATCGACCAGATGGTGGACTCCACGTCCAGGCACGAACTCCTGAGTTTCATGGACAACTACTGAGGCTACAACCAAATAAGGATAAGCTCGGATGACGAAGAGCACACCTCATTCATGACCGATCAAGGGGCCTACTACTATAAGGTCATACATTTCGAGCTAAAAAACGCAGGCGCAACCTATCAGCGGCTAGTAAATAAGATATTCGAAGCCCAGATCGGAAAAAACGTGGAGGTGTACGTAGACAACAGCTCGTCAAAAGCAAACTCGTCGACCCCCATGTCCACGATCTGGTGGAGACCTTGGAAGTACTTCGAACCTACAGGATGAAGCTCAATCGGGCCAAGTGTGTGTTCGTGGTGACCTCCTAAAAGTTCTTGGACTTCATATTGTCCCAGCGCAGCATTGAAGCAAACCTCGAGAAAATCAGGGCCATCATTGGCATGAATCCTCCGCGGACCGTAAAGGAAGTCCAGAAACTCACAGGGAGACTCGTTGCCCTCTCACGATTCCTGCCCAAGTCCGTAGAGAAGTACTTACCGTTCTTCAAGGCCTTCAGAGGGACGAAGGAAATCGGATGAGTGCGAGGGTGTGTTTCAAGAGCTGAAAGAATACCTCAGCAATCATCCGCTTCTAACCTCCCCTTCGAAGGGTGAGGACCTATATCTTTACTTGGCGATATCAGACACGACCCTAAGCTTTGTTCTTATTTTGCAGCATTGTAGCGTGCAGTGACTTGCATACAACATAAGTAAAGTACTGACAGACACCGAGTCTCGCTATCCTCACGTTGAAAGAATCGCCCCGGCTCTCATCTTTTTTTCCCAAAAGCGGTGACCATACTTCCAAGTGCACCGAATCATCGTGCTGACCGACTAGCCTCTGAAGACGATCCTACAGAAACCTTAGACATCTGGACGATTGGTCAAGTAGGCCAAAGAGCTAGGCGGGTTCGACGTGGAGTTCCGGCCAAGGTCGACCCTGAAGGGTCTAGCCCTCATAGACTTCGTGGTCAAAACGACGACCCTTGCTCTCGACGCCCCAAACCAGGTCAAAGGCGCAGGTGCCGCGAGCACCCATAAGTGGGCCCTTCACGTCGACGGATCGTCTACGCAAGCAGGTAGTGGGGCCGGAGTTAAACTCAGAACCCCCGACAGCTCGGAGATCGAATACTCTAGCGCTCGGGTTTTCAATCACCAATAATGTAGCGGAATACGAGGCCCTTCTTGCGGGGCTCAGATTGGTCAGGGAATGCTCAGTGAAGGTGTTGGTTGTATATAGCAACTCGGAGCTAGTGGTTAATCATATTCAAGAAGTCTTCGAGGCATCAAGCCCTCAACTTGCCAAGTACCTATCAAAGGCAAAGGCCCAAGCCCAAATGTTCGACAAGTTTGAGATTATGCACATCCTGAGGGTGGAGAACTGAAAAGCCGACTAGCTGGCGAAGGTCGCGGCAATTAGGTCTCTAGAGCAGTACGTCAGGAGCATATGGAAAGTCTTGACCGCACCTAGCATTGACGACCCAGAGCGCAAGATGGTGCAAGTAGCCGAGGGCGATAGCTGGATGACCCCGTACTGGAGATACCTACGGGCAAAACGTTGCCGGAAAACCCTAAGGAGGCCAGACGAATAAAGAAGATGGTTGGTTGGTATGCGATCATTGACAAAAAATTGTACAGATGAGGATACTCGACCCCTACCTAAAATACCTCTCGCTTCAAGAAGCAGAATATGCTTTGAGCGAAGTCCACCTCAGCTTATGTAGCTCGCACGTCGGAGGGAAAACCTTCGCATTTAAAATCATGCGACAAGGTTTATTCTGGTCCACGATGAAGCAAGACGCCATGGACTTTGTCAAAAGTTATGAGAGCTGCCAAATCCACATGTCCATGAGCCACCAGCCACACACGGAGTTGCGGAGCCTACAGGCCAGGTGGTCGTTCGCACAATGGGGATCGATATCCTTGGGCCCATGCCCTTGGCCACCGGGTAGAGGAAATTTCTCATCATCAATATCGATTACTTTACCAAGTGGGTCGAAACAACCCCCATTGCGCACATAACCGAGCAAAATGCAACAGAGTTCGTCCATTAGAATATTGTTTGTTGGTTCCAAATGTCGGAGGTCATAATCACCGACAACGAAACCTAATTCACCGACAAGCGATTTATCAAATACTGTACAAGCTTACGCATTAGGTTGGTCTACACATCCGTGGCGTATCCTTAAGCTAACGGCCAAGTCAAAGTGACCAACTGGACACTGCTGCATGCACTGAAGATTAAACTCGAAGACGCAAGGGGCTCATGGGTTGATGAGCTACCATCCGTATAGTCATACGAAACGATCCCGCGAGAACCAATACAAGAGACACCCTTTAGTCTATGTTATAAGGTTGAAGCGGTCGTCCCCGTCGAAGTAGGGCTGTCCAGCCTTCAAATTGAATGTTTCGACCCTGTTAACAACTACCCGCAGCTCAAAGAGCACCTAGACCTACTTCTGAAAGTTCGCGATACGACACGCTTAAGAACAGCAGCCTACCAGCAGCGCATCACTCGATACTACAATAAGTGGGTGTAGAGGCATATGCGTGGACTACTATCCAGATTGGTTATCCAACGTTGTGATGGTAAAAGAGAATAACAATAAGTGAAGGATATGCATATACTTTACGAACGTCAATAAATAGTAAAATTACGGATTGTAATGTTAAATTTTTTTTTTTTTATACTTACCAAAAAAAAAAAATGTTAAATTTTTTTACAACTAATTTGTAATTTTAATATCCATCTTCCCCCATCTCTCTCTCTCTCTCTCTCTCTCTCTCTCTCTCTCTCTCTCTCTCTCTCTTTCTCCAGGCGCATTCATCATTTCCTTAAAAAAAATTCACATAGCACAGCCTCTGGTTCATATTTTGTGTTTTGATTGTCAGTTCGTCATATATTGAAGATTTCAAAAATATATCCTATAGAAAATTATTGTTAGTATTTTTTAAATTTTTTAGAGTTGCATATATATATTCACTTCTACCAACATTTGATATTTTAACTATAACACATACTTAAATTATATTTAATAAATTTTGATAAAATCGATATGTTTTCTAAAGTAGTCAAAATTATAAAATCTATATCATAATGTTGATGTATATTAATGTCAGATGCTGGAACGGTTAAAATAATATTTTTTTTGGTAAGTAATTAATTGCATTAAATTAAAATAAAATGTACAAAGAACTATGTTTTTTAACTAAGTGTTTTGCCGACTTAAAAAAAGAACATAGGAGTAAGGGGATTTCCTAAACATATGACAAAAGTCATAAAGAAAATTACATAATTACTATAACAGTAAACTCAAAAACACTCCGCCAAAAACCCACCGTCCAAGGAGACAATGAAGCACCACGGAAAAAGGAACAC